>JAFBJR010000238.1:0-29458 GCA_016785285.1 Brachirus orientalis | reverse complement strand
GGGGGGGGGGGGGGGGGGGGGGGGGGGGGGGGGGGGGGGGGGGGGGGGGGTGTTATAAGAGCCTGGATCGGCAGCAGTGAAGCTGAGACTCAGATCTGGACTCTGTGCGTCACAGCTGAGATTCTCTCTTCTGTTTTTCTTTCTTCTTTTTCTTCTCGGCGGCTTTTTTTCCCCTTCATCTTCTTTGATCCCTGCATATTGTCCCGGGAATGTTGCAGGAGTAGCAGTTCAACGGCCACTCTCTCCGGTGCCCGGTGACGCTTTTACGCACGGGCTCCGTGCGCCTCCACGCGCCTCCACCACCACGATGCTCTTCCCCGCGGCGAACTCCTCCAATATCACGGCTGGAAACTGCACCGGAGACGGCTTCAACTTGACACCGCCGCCGGAGAGTGACGCCGCCGCCGCCGCGAACCTGAGCGGAAAGAGGAACTCCAGTTCGGACCCGTTTGGACGCAACGAGGAGGTGGCCAAGATCGAGATCACGGTTCTGAGCCTCGCGTTCCTCGCCGCTGTGGTGGGGAACCTGAGCGTTCTCTTGGCCATGTTGAGGACGCGGCGCAAACCCTCGCGCATGCACCTGTTCATGAAGCACCTGAGCCTCGCAGACCTTGTGGTCGCGTTCTTCCAGGTGCTGCCGCAACTCTGCTGGGAAATCACCTTCCGCTTCTACGGACCAGACTTCCTGTGCCGCATCGTGAAGCACCTGCAAGTCCTGGGCATGTTCGCGTCCGCGTACATGATGGTGATGATGACCGTGGACCGCTACATCGCCATCTGTCACCCGCTGCAGACACTGCAGAAGCCCACGCAGCGAGCCTACATCATGATCGGCAGTACGTGGCTGGTGAGTCTGGTTCTGAGCAGCCCGCAGTACTTCATCTTCTCCCTGACGGAGGTCCACCCCGGCTCCTCCGTCTACGACTGCTGGGGCCGCTTCATAGAACCGTGGGGCCTGCGCGCGTACATCACCTGGATCACGGCGGGGATCTTCCTCGTGCCCGTGCTAGTGCTCGTGCTCTGCTACGGCTTCATCTGCCGCACGATCTGGACGAATCTCAAGTACAAGACCCGCCGGAAGAGCGTGGGTGCGGTAGTGGAGGCCACGAAGGACCGGATCCTGGGCAGGGACTCGGTCAGCAGCGTCAGCACCATCTCGCGCGCCAAATTGCGCACAGTGAAGATGACCTTCGTGATCGTGGTGGCGTACGTGGTTTGCTGGGCGCCATTCTTCACCGTGCAGATGTGGTCAGTGTGGGACGAGACTTTCTCCTGGGACGGTGAGTTTCCCGCCACAATAGTAACAGACTTCACTGACTTGAACATTTTGCATTGGCAGAAGTGTTTATTGTCTGCATTGTCCTTGAAAGTGGCTGTAGATTTGGACACTGTGGACACAAACTGACTCAAAATGACACATGCTGACTCTTAATGAAAACAAGGACACAACAATAAAACTGGTTTTTAGCCACTTTCTCACTGTTAGACAGACCTTTTCCAACAGGAAACTGAAGTTTGTAAACTGCTCACTCTCCCACACTAAAGTCTAGAGAAAATCAGTGATTTTGTAAAACTCTGTGTTTTAACTCATTTGTTCACATTTACCTCAGTGACACACAGTTTTTCTTGTGTCAGTGCTGGCAGCCATCAGTACCTTCTAAAGCACACTTCTAGAAATATTCCTTTAAGCCTTCACTGAAATGTGACATTTATTTTCTCCTGTTGATGAATCCTCTTCACTTTGGTTGAGCCACTTGTACTATGAGCTTTGTTTTTTTATATATATATTAATAATTACTTCCACTTTCACAGTTATTATTATATACAGGTGGAAGGATCAGCATTTGCATACAAATTTAATTAGTATAAAATTTTAAGAAAAAACTGAATTTTACTCAATTATAGCCCTGCAGCTATCATTAATGAGCACAGCTCAGGCTGACAGGCACATCAATGGCTTTTCTAGGCAAGTGATTGAAATTCAAATGATCGGGCACATTAAATTTTTAATTTAAAAAGTTTCCATTTAAAATATTTCCACTTTTTCAGAGTTTAATGAGGATAATGATCGTGGAAATTGGAGGAAAAAATGCAAATGTGTCACACACACTAAACTGCATAGAAAATGGCTGCTGGTGGATGATGGTCAGTGGATAAGTGGCAATATTTCACAGGGAAAGACAATAAATACATATTCTGGCATTTTACTGAAAAAAAAGGGGTTAAGTGCAGTCAGCACTCATTTCATTTGATGGAGGAGAAGATATGAGTTTAATCTGAAGCCACAAATGTCTGTAAAGTAAAAGCTTTAGTCTGAATGAGCTGCATCTGAAGAATTTCAACTGTCAAAACCACAGTCTGGAGTGACTCACTGAGCAGCAGAAACAGCAGAATCTTAAATCCAAAAATTCAGCAATTCAGGTGAAAGATTTTTCGTTTGCAGTAAAACTTTGGTACATCTCTACTTCAAAGGGGTTCAAGCTCAGGAAAACATCTGATTTTATCCACGTAACCAACAGCTCACCTGATAAGATCTGCGTCAGCTTAGTGCTATGATATCTTAACAATCTGTTCACATCTTTATTTCACTGTTATAGACAGAATGTTTCAACAGGAAACTGAGGTTTCTAAACCACTCAGTCTCCCACACCAAATTCCATAGAGAAAATCAGTGATTTTACATCACAATGCACAGGAGTTGTTGATCCACTGCTGCCTCCACCAATAATTCAAATGTGTTATTTAAAAAAAAACTGGTGTTTGAAATCCTTTGTTCAGGTTTACCTCAGTGACACAAACAGACCACATGAGGCAGCAGTAGAACAGCAGCTCCTGTGTCCTTGCTAGCTAAAAACTCACTGATTTTCTCTATGGAATTTGGTATTTGAGAGTAAGCAATTTATAAAATGACATTCAAAGTATGATAGTCTACGATATCTTCAGAATATGTTGAATATGTCACTGTTCGACAGACTTTTGTTAACCTCTCACTCTCCCACATCAAAGTCCATAGAGACACAGCACAATCAAAAGACACGACCTCAGCAACTGCAAAAACCTGAACCTGCAACAGACATTTTAATTCAATAACCAATTAATAATTGATTAATCCTTGCATCCTACTTATTGTTTATTAGATCCATGATTCACAGTGTAATTTATAATGATCTTGTAAGTTTGCTGTAGGAGGATTAAGTCAGATTAGCTGTCGGTGTCTCAAAATGCGAGTCATAAGTCCTCCTGTTTTCCCCGCAGACTCTGAGAACACCATCGTGACTCTGTCTGCGTTGCTCGCCAGCCTCAACAGCTGCTGTAATCCCTGGATCTACATGATCTTCAGTGGTCACCTCCTCTCAGACTTTGCCGGCACCCTGCCGTGCCGCCGCCGCCTCAGATCCAGGTTCGGACACCAGGACTCGGACAGCAGTATCCGACGCACCACGCTGCTGACCCGCTTGCCGGGTCCTCGCCTCTCAGAGAACTTCAAAGACTTAAATCCTATCCCCAAGAACTGTTTCCCGGTCCCGACCACGTCCTGACCTCGGGAGAATTACACACACTGCTGCGATAAGACGTATGACCTCATCTGACCTCATCATTGGTCCGATCCAGAGTGGAAACGTTTAATCCTACTTTGTTTTGGTTCTTGCTGCTTCTTTTTTTGAGGGGACTTTAAAACAAATGACGTGAGCGTCCATCCACACACTGGGGAAACTACTGGGCTTTAACATGCGTCTCTTTGGGGCACGCTTGATGTCAGATTACAAGGGGAACCAGACAATCAGCTGTTTGACTGCAGCCGAGTTACAAAACTACAAACACCACAGAGTGAGTCTCATGTTTGTGAAGCTGTATATAAACTACATTCTTATTTAATACACGCTGTTTGTATCTGCCATGAAACCTCATACAGTCACGCTTCAAAAAACCTTGACTACCGCTTTAATGCCTTTTAACCCTTTTTTTTGGTCTTTTCATGGGATTTTTCTGCAGTAAAATGCTATAAACGTAGAAGATTGTGTAATGAACACATTATCACCTTTTTACATTGATAATGTGAAAAACAAATTGCTTATTTTCATGTCCAGCTGCAACAAAAACACCAGGGAAAATGTCACATTTGTGACCTCCAGGTCTGGTCCCCACCTTTCACTGAGGGAAAAAAATTTGTCTCTTTAGCTGTCAAATGAATCAATTACTAAATTAATCATCAACAGTTACTTACATTTTATGGACCAAAGACATTGATTAATCGAGAAAATCACTGTCAGATTATTTTAAAAAATGAACGACTATGTTAGTCCAACTAAAACCGGACTTTAAATCCATGTAAACATGTTAGCCTGACTGAAATTGTACTAAATTAAATTGGTCAAAGTCTAGCTAGTTTTAAATTCATGAAAGGTAGGAGCTTGACATGCTAACAACTGCTAAACATGCATGCTAAACCAGAAAATTACTTAAATACTTAAATTGAAAGAGGGTGTACTGCCACCTGGTGGTGGAGGTTTTTACTCTGAAACAAAAAAAACTATGCCATATGAGAAATGAATGACATGAATAACAGTTAACATAAAAAAAATATGAACCCGTGGATAATTATTTACACAAAACTTGCACGTTTATGTTTACAAATTATGTCTTCAATGTAGATTACATCAAAGTCATATTTATAATCTGATGAGGTAATAATTTGTATATTTCTTGCAGCTGTATGTTCATTTAAATCATTACTGCTGTTCGAGTTTAGTCAGACGAAACCCGTACTCTGTCGTTTCATGCAATGAAAACCATAGTTACTGGACTTCAAGTCAAACCATGAGCTTCTTTTACCTCAGTATTTATATTTTACACAACTTTATGTTTGTACAACACTTACTTTTGTAAATTTAGCAGTCACTGTGCAGATAAAAATTATTACAAACAAAACCAATAATAAGATAATTAAATATTAAAGAGTTAAAATTATATTTAAAAACAAAACAGTTGAGTTTTAGCATCATATTGTCAATAGAAACTTAATAAAAAATGAATATAA
Organism: Brachirus orientalis; assembly: GCA_016785285.1. Lineage (NCBI taxonomy): Eukaryota > Metazoa > Chordata > Actinopteri > Pleuronectiformes > Soleidae > Brachirus > Brachirus orientalis. The sequence continues at coordinate 24,420 of JAFBJR010000238.1, read as the reverse complement.
AACTACTGTTAGTAATCAGTTTTTTATATATATAACGAACAAGTTTCTCTGTGCTTCTTAAATGTGAATATTTCCTGGTTTCTTTGCTCCATAAAGCAGAAAGCATAAAAACTGAATCATTTTGGTTTGTGGACCAAAAAAAAAAAGACATTTGAGAACATCATCATTTCCACTGAGAAAATAGTCTACAGATGAAGTGATTTTAAAAAGAATCATTACTTGCAGCTCTAAACACTATGCACAACCAGGGGAAAATACACAGTAAAAAAGTTGAAGATGAAACTCAACTTTTGCAAATTAATTTCCTGTCTCATCTCCAGTCAATAAATCAAAGTTGAAGTCCTTTACTTATCGTGTTCTCCATCATATTATATGTTAATTAGTAATCTGTGCTGAAATTATTTTACAGTCACACTAGAGTCGCCTTTACAGTGTCACTATGGCTGTTTTAAAAGGAAGCAAGTGATTCATAAAATAGATACACACACACACACATATAAACTACATTAAATCGGTCAGAGCACTTTTGGATGGTTGTGTTTATAATGTACAGTTACACTCAAATACTCATGCACTGCTTTCTATTGGGACATGTTGTAAAGATGTTTTATGTATGTTATGTGTTCTCTCTATATATTGTTCTTGTATATATTGCACATGTTGTAAATAAATGTCATTACTTGTAACTTCACAGACTGTCTGACTTTTTTCTGTTCTTGTACAGAAACATGTATATGTCAGTTTCTGGAACCTATATTATTTTGAACTGCCACCAGGGGGCGCCTTCAATTATTTGCAGGTAAGTCTGCTTCTACTTCGCACTTGATTTTTTTTTTTTAATGTCAAAAAAACATTTTACCAAAGAGTTTATGATCCCAGTCGTTAGATGCAGCTCGTCTTCGATACAGCGTGGCATCCATTTTGTGAATTGTGAGATGGTGTGTTACAGTTGTACTCAAAAGTAGGGGTGGGTGGAAAAAGAAATACTGTGAAATACTGCGTTATTTTGCTTGGCGATATTATATCACTTTTGAGACTCCAAGTGTCAATTTTTTTTAACATATAATTTTTTTATTATATGTTGTTACAAATAAACATTAAACACGTTCTGGATTAGCATAAAAAAAGCAATTGATGTTTCAGTCCACTAAATGATGCCAAGTTCTCACCTTGACTAGAGTTGCGAGTGTGAGCTGTGAGTATATAGCAATATATAATTGCCCGTATCAGGGCGTCTCTGGTGATTCCCACCCCTTGTCAGAACTCAGAATTTTTGTGATAGGAATTTGGATATCCAACGAACACACCATAGGACTCCAAGATGGCTGCCACCCATACAAACACCACTAGTTTTATTGTTAATTACATTTACGTCCCATTTGTTTCACAGACGGTTACGTTTATCGACTGGTAACACTACATTGGCCCACCCTCAATAAGCTCTGCCTATCGCTTCTTCCGAGCTCCAACCTTCCATCCAAATATGGTCTCTTTAGTGCTTTCTAGAGAATTTGAACTGGTACACACTACTGCCACCATCAGACAGAATATGTTATGAGCTTATCTGGATTTACACTACTCACAATGAGTTAGGGATGTTGTGAGAGACTCGGTGGATGTCATACACTTTTCAATGTGGCATCAATTTCAACATTCTGTGGGTATAAAAAGCTGGTATTGTCAGTAAGTCAAGCTGTCATTGTGGCAAATGGTGGAAACACCCACTACTGACATTGTCAGATAAATAACACTATCTCTAACTTATTGTGAGTAGTGAACATTAATTTACTCAGGCCTGATTGCTTATTTGTATGCTTGTGTATATATGAAGGTCTGAAAGTGTATATTTGATATAATATATTTAATGTATTTAATGTGGAGTGGATATTTCATTTTGTTTTGCTTTTGGATGTTTGTCTTATTTGCTTGTAATCTTAATTTGGATATAAAGTGTACAATTGTGTCTACAGCTGGATAGAGGAAAGTGTAAATACTGAATTGTTGTCACTGAAAAACCAATCAAAAATTAAAATTAATTTACTCAGTAAAGTTGAGATTAATGCTGATCTTCAATTTCCAGAAAGTAAAGAGATATTCAGCAAAGTCAGATTTTACTTATTTAAATCCAGTCACTGCTGAAGAATTTAGCCACAAGAGAGCACTACAACATTTGGGGTGGCTGTTATATTCAAATTTACAAAAAAGTTAAATCAAATTGATTTTATTTGCTGTTAACATCCTGTTCTGTAAATATCTCACTCACAATATGTCTGTAAATAAACGTAAAGGAATCCTTAAATATTGGTTCATATTATTGGCTTAAATATTGATTTTAAAATGAATAATTATCAGATTTTTTTAACCTACATGAGCCATTCTGTACTCAGTTTCATGTCTAAACAGATTATTCACCACTAATGTAACACTTTCACAGTTTTTTTTTGTACATAAAATGAAAAAGAGGGTTTGTTGAGAAAAAATATTTGTTTCACCTGGATGCAGAGCAGTAGAACAGTGATTCCTCTCTCTGACCCAAGAGATGCCTGACATTGATTTGTCTGAAATGAAACGGGAAATAAAAACGTTAAGAACAAATGAACAGGACTGAGCTGAGCCTGGAACTTATCTGGCTTTTATCGATGCTGCAAAAGAGACAGTGATCGTGGGTGGGAGTCGTTATGAATCTCACACTACATCTTGTGAGTTTTGATTAATTTCTTCACAGGAAAACTGCGCATCCCAAGAGGCCGCGTTGAAAACTGAACCTGAGAGCTGGCGATTAAAAGAGCTGTGGTTTCTTCAGTGAGATAACTTGTTTAGTCCAAAGTGTAGTAAAAAAAAGGCAACTGGACTTAGTTGAATTTCTTGAAGACGTTTCGCCTCTCATCCAAGAGGCTTCTTCAGTTCTGTTTGACTGGTGGAGAGTCTGGGACTTATAAACTCTGTCAGGTTCTTGGTCCATGGGGTGTGGTTTGGATAGGAAAGGGGTTGTGAGTTGTTAACTAAAAGGTTAGATGAGTCGTTAGGTCGTAGCCAATATCTTAGATATTGGCTACGACCTAACGACTCATCTAACCTTTTAGTTAACAACTCACAACCCCTTTCCTATCCAAACCACACCCCATGGACCAAGAACCTGACAGAGTTTATAAGTCCCAGACTCTCCACCAGTCAAACAGAACTGAAGAAGCCTCTTGGATGAGAGGCGAAACGTCTTCAAGAAATTCAACTAAGTCCAGTTGCCTTTTTTTTTACTACACTTTGGATACCATGACCTGGATGACTGAGAATCTTCACAGACATAACTTGTTTAGCTTTAAACTGCCTTCCAAACTCAAATCTAAAGTTCAACAAGTTCCACTAGGCCTTTTCTGACCTTGTAGTCAGTTCCGGTTAGTTCCGGTTTTACCTCAGTATGGTCTGTTTAATCTGGCTTTCAGCTCAGTATACTGGTATTTTAGTCCAGGTTTTAGATCAGTATATTTGTATGTTAATCCTTTAGGGTAGTACATCCAAGTTTTAATCCTGGTTGTAGACCAGTATATACTGGATTTAATCCACTATATGTTTTAGTTCTACTTAGGTCAAATAGTTACTAGTGTTTAGAGCCATTTTATCCCTAGTTTAACCAAATACATCCTGATGTGTACATTAGAACAAACAGTGAGGAAACTGTGACATGTATTTTGTCTGAGGGTCTTTGGTGTGAAGTTAAACAAAAAAATGACATGACTCATAGTGACGTTCAGCAGACCATGCAGGACGTGGACCTCAGGGGATAATCAGGCTGACCCGGGTTACCGAGGAGATGATGTGAAACAGCTGAGGGTGCAGAGGAACACACAAAAACCTATCTTCACCAGCATAATTTAACCCAGAGACCACCACTGATGTTGATCTCCAAATAAAAAGCAGCTCACTGCATGGGGCCTTCTAGACTTACCATATTCTCAGTGGTGGAAAGTAACTGGAGTGCATTCCTCAAATACTACAAGGTCAAAAGTTTGGGTTTTGACGGTTTAATTTATGTTGAATTATGACAGTTGCTGACATTAAGTCATTTAACTATTATAGTAATAATAATTACTTACACTATATATAGTATATATATATATATATATATACTAACTATATATATAGTTAGTAACACTATATATAGTAATAATGCAAAGCACTGATCTGAAAATGATACATATTATTTATAAACATCAATGAATGGTCATGAATGATCATCCTTACGTCCCTGCAGAACTTTGATATTTTACATAATTTACATGTCAATATTTCAGTTGGTATAAATAAATTATTAATAATAAATGGTCTAATATTAAATTGACATCTTACCAAGAAAACATGAGAAGGTAAACAAAAAGCTTAGCATGAAGGCTTGAAACAGGGGGAAAAGCTAATTAAATCTGGACCATTTCACTTCAACAGAATATTCCACAATAATGTCCATAATCTATGGTTGTCTTATAATCTTGTCAATAAAATAAACGTAACTATAAAACATAACGGACATTTTATGAATTTAAATATTACGATATTTGGTTAAGTAATTCACTAAATCTTTTGGGAAATTATGGAAAACGCCAAAAAAAGGAAGAGGAGGAAAAGACGCCTCAGAACCTGCCTTAGAATACCGTCAATTTAATGTTTGTTTATGTATTGCAGAAATTAAGTGAGAGTTACTTGAACACATATAAGTTCAACGCATTTATTGAATGCTGAACGCTAATTCGGCACATGTTTCATGGTCAATTAACCCAAAATATAAACAAATAGAAGGCAAATGTACAAACCTGTGTGATGTGATGAGTTCTTCTGTATTTTTGATGGCATTGTCTGGTAATTGGTTCCTCCGTAATCCTTTACGTTGGTGATAATGCAGTATATCCTTACTATAAATTATTCTTATTACATTAATGGTATTAGTTAAGAAACTTTTGACTGGTTTTGATTGACTTTGGTTGTCTTCCCGGGATTCGCGGCGGCCATTTTGTCACGTCACAGCAGCACAGGTGTAGTTAATAAAATGGAGAACGGTTGACTTCCGTTTAGTTCCTGACGTTTCCTGGGTACTGGTTATTTTCTCGGGTTTTTCTGGAGATTTAAATCCGTGTTGCTCTTTAAACAACAATAGATAAAGGGGGGGACAGACAAATAAATACAACTGTTACCAAAAATTTCATAAGCATTCTCCACAGATTGTGTAAGTGTACATCTTTTAAAAGGATGACAGTTATAATAGTTTCTCTAACTCACAGAAATAATGAAACAGTAAATTGTTTTTTCTTGTGAAACAGACCTTTTGTCTAAGTAAAAGTTGCTGTTTGAATTGATTCTTCAAAGACAATGGAAAGCACTCAAGTTGCACATACGTGACATTTAGAAGGCATGTGTGTCCTGGATTTAGATCCAGACAGTAACTGAATTTGTTATTGTTATTTTACAGTTTACCCTCAACTCATCCTGAGGACCTGAAATAGGCTTTTAATTTACATTAGTACCATCACTCTTCATAGTATCTCCAGGATGTTGATATGTTGATCAGGAGGTGTGTCAATAGTCCACTTAGGCAATAGAACAAAAAAAAAAAAAAATTAAACAAACAGTAATTCAGATTAGGAGCAAATCTGCTATGGAACCATGTGAAATGTAACTCTTTTAATATTAAAATAACACTAAATTAGAGCTACATGTGTTTTTAGAAACAAAGTAAATTCTTGAGGTTAAAGTCTTTTTAAAGTAAACTATTTTGGTATTAACATTACATTAAGAGTTAAGTGTAACACAAAATCCAGAATTTATTTTAAATTAATTTTTGTGTTATTGTAACACTGTAAAATTAAATAATTCTGACGTTTATGTTAAAAACACCAACACCTCACTTTTATATAAGAAATATTTGTGTTAAATTGACATGTATGATTTAGTTTTTTCTGCACAGAACATATATATGTTACGTTTTCCATGTTTTGCTGAAAAGTTAATGTCGTAATGTTTTTCTTAGGCAGACGACTGTAATTCAGGATTGTTGATTTTTTTCCTCACCTGGAACTTCCTGTTTCTGTTCAACTGTGTCGGACGACGATGGAAAAAAAAGTTTCCTATAATGTAGTTCCTCAGCAGAAGAATGAGGAGGTCATTCTGGGTTTTTCCAGAGATGGACAGATAGACTGGACAGACAGACTAATGGCTAATAAAGGAAAAGGAGATGGACTGATGTATAGGGTGATAAAGGCCAAAGGATGGGACTCCACCCGAGGTCGGCGAGGCTGATGAAAGCTGCCTGGTTTAAGAGACGCTGGCTTCACTTTTGCCACTTTCATCTGGAACTTCCTGCCTTTAACAATGCTTTTCCTGTTCCTTATTTCCTGTCTTGAGCTCTTTGATGGAAACATGATGTGACTGATTGTATAAGAAATTTAACAAACATTAACTGTGTTTTCTTGAACCGTAAACAATATTTCATTTGTTCTCCAGCTTCAGCTGACGTTTCTCTTTCTTAGACCTTAAAAAAAACCTTCACTTTTAACTAAGATGGAGGATGTCAATCAGCCAATAATTAATCAATATCAATCAATCAGCCTGTGATAGAGAGCTGAACCTGCTCAGTGGACACAGTGTCCAGAGAAAAAGAGACATAATCACATCATGTGATATGAGGCAGCTGCTTCCTGTGTGGGCGCTAAAGGGCCATTCTGTGCCTTTAATTTACATTTGCATAATCAGTTTCAAGCTTCATGCTGTGCCGCTGATTCTATATATAAACATATGATGCACTTGACAGACACAGAAAGTGACAACACAACTGAAGGGAGACTTTTTCCCCTCAAGGACACTGAGACTGTGGCAAAAAAAGACAACATTCCAGATGTAAACGATCAATAAATTCCACTGGATAATCAGAGAAATATGAGAGATTAGAGGTTAAGAAAAACAACGAAGAAATAAAAGGCAATAAATTAAATAATAATAATAATGATAATAATAATAAACAATGACATAAAAACCAACATAAACTAAATTTGTTGGTCATTAAGTAAAGAAATAAAGAGACATGATTGACAATGAGGAAAATTCTTATGTGGAAGTTTTTAAATTGAAAGATTTTTTTTTTTAAATTCGTGAAAACATTTTCAGTGTGACTGTTTTTAAAGGCCCTGAGCAAAAATGAGGTGGACTACAACGCTCTCTAGTGGTCAAACAGAACAACTGCAGTATGAAGTGACCACCTACTCTTAATGGGACACTTCTGAGGACAGATTTACAGAAAAATATGTTCATTCATTATGTTCATTTATTATTAACATTATTATTATGTCATTAAATGCTATATATTAAAGATATAACATCCTTATTATTGGTGTTATTATAATATTATGTCTTTTTATTTCACAGCTGCTATATAAATGCTTGTTGTTAATTTACTTGATCAAGTTGTTGCTACTATTTTGTCAAGAAAAACATCAATTTATTTGTACATATTTCACAGATCTAATATCTGGTTCAAACAAAAACTAGACACATGTCTCATAGAAATATTTAAGTTAATTTAGAATGTATTTTGGATTTTTTTTAAAAAGGAATACACATACATACAGACTGCCACAAGGGAAAAAACATTTCTTACAGCATTTTTTTACAGGACTCTAACCTGTGACCTCTGACCCACATCCACCAACCAGCAATATTATGCTTTTTTTTTTTTACTTATTATTATGACTTTTATTATCTGCTCATGCAATATATTCACAAACACAATTGACTGTAACAGATATTTTCTATATATAATGTACACAGAATAATACATTTTTCCATTTACTACTACTCATTTACTACTACATTTACTACTTTAATTTCAAGGGTTTATACATTTTAATGCACACTATCCTATACTGATATCAGTCTGATATGAAAAAATAATTACGTAAAACTAGATAAGTGAATTAATAACAAGAAATGAAATAACACTGTCACTAACAGTGTTTTTCCTAACGACTAAGCTGTTAAGGCGACGGTTACCACTGAGTCATGACTATGTCACTATGTAACTTCTGAGTCATGACTCACTTCAAATGTTGTTGCTGCTTTTTTTATTTAATCTTTTAATCTTAATATTTAAAATAAACATAAACTACCAAACCTACAGTATATACACCAGCCACACAATACAGAATATTAAGTATAAAGTATTAATACAGTCTGGAAAACAAAATTAATCAATGTCGCAGACAAAATATTCCTCATTTCACATTAAAGAAACATGTTAGATAAAAGCGTTGTTCTTTTGTTATCAAAAAAGTTGCTCAGATCTGAGGGATCAATAAAGGACAATGCAAAAACGACAAATCTATAAATAAATCAATTTATTTATTTCTGCATTTATTATAGATTTGTCAATTTCCATCCTCCTTAATCAATAACATCCTGAAAAATGCTTGCAAATTTAAAAAAATATTTTTTAAATCTGTTTTTATGTCTAATATGTAACATTCTGATATTTTTGTAAACATTGAATATTAATTTGAATCAATAAACAATCTTTAATAAGATCTTTTTTTCGGTATTTCTTGTCAGACACAATCAGAAATCTCAAACATCAATGTTACATGGGTTGTTACTTCATTCATTCATTAACTCACTCGATCACTGAGTGTGTGAAAGTTGAGTTTTTTATCAGTGTGTGTTTAAAGTTCACGTGCTCGTCAAATTCTAAGCTGTGAACCATCGTCAGCTCATCACATCAAACTCCGTGAGTCACTTTAATCTTTAGGTTTTATTTTACCTTCATTGGCAAAAAAAACAAAACAAAAAAAAAAACAAAAAAAACAACAACATTACATTTGTATTTGTTGACATGTAAATATCTATTTTTGAATTTGGGAAAATCGCAATAGAGCATAACTCTATAGCGTACAATAGTATGTAAAGACAGATTTTTGTACATTTTCTGCATTTGTTTGGGTAAAATTAAAAGGAAAATAGTTTAATGATCATTGCAGCTAATAGAATAATAATAAAAAAATTATGTATACATAAATACATTATGTTATTTATGGATAATACCATAAAGACTTTATGGCATTGTTACATCCCTTTTACCTGTTACTTTTAGTTTTGGTAACTGATTGTAAGTAGATTTTGGTGCCAGCACTTTTGTATATAGCAAATGAAAAAAATAAGAATTAAATACAAACATCACCACTTATTATTTTTGTTTTTTTTTGCTACTTGTAGTACCTTTAGTTAAAACTAGGGTTCGTTTTTGATTCATTGATTGGTTTTGTATAAAATAAGTGCTTTATATATATATATATATATATATAATTTACTAGTTTTTTATGAATCATTGAGAAGTTTCGTAGATGAAATTCTGAAAAATATAAAATATTTACTTTCCCCCAAATCTCATGACGTCAGAATGATTACGTCAACAAATCCTCTGTGTCCACAAACTTAAAACATACATTTTTGTTTCCACTTTTATTGACACATATGAACAAATAAATCTGAAAATACTTTAGAAATAGTTTAACTTTTAAAAAATAAATAATATAAAAATTGCTTAATATATTGTCAAAATATGTTAGAATCGATTAAGAATACGTAAATAAAGGAGGAGGTTCAAACAAGGAGGGAACCTCGTGAGCGCGCTTGCCTCATTCTGCGCGCCCCGAACTTCTCTACGTCGTGGATGAAGGAAGAAAAATAGTTTTCACAGATTTTCCCCTGAAAGTCCGCGTCAGTTTTCCACTTTGTGGCGTGAAAAAGTCTCACCGTCGTTTCGAAAATTTTCTGTTTAACGACGTTGATTGAATGTATTTTTTTTTATTTGGACCTTGAACGCAGCACGACCTCAGCAGACGTTGGTGAGTTTCGTTCAAAACAGCCGTGAGACGTTCACGGTTCTTTTGTGGTTGAATTAGCATCTCTAACGTGTATTTTTTTACGTGTTTTCCGTGTCAGCGAAAATTGTTAATGTGAAATGTCGGTTTTTTAGCGAAAACGTTATAAATCTGACCGGTCTAACTTGCGATTTGTGAGCATGTTACGTAGGTGTCGCTGTGCCGTTTCAGTGCTGGGTGAACCGGTTTAACCTGCTAACTCTAGTCAAACATTAGCCGCGGCCTGTGCTTAAATATAAAACGGGATTCCGGTTTCCGTGACGTCATCCTTTTACAGAATCCTGTAAGGCACAATTTTTTTTTGTTTTTATTTTTATTTATTTTTTACAAAAGCGTGACTTTGACAAAATCTGTCATTGAAATAAACAATGTAAGGATTTATGTTAAAATGGACAAACATCTTATTTTGAAAGTTTATGTGATATTGGTGGTGCTTCTCCAAATAGCAAAACTACACAAAAGTTAAATTTATACATTCACATTGTTGTGAATACATTAATGGTTTTAAGTTGTATGTTTGTAACTCGATTATTAATCCATTACTAAATGAATCAACAAATCGATTATTCAGTTTCCTTTGGGGGTTAACCGTAAAAACCATTGAATTTTTTTCAGCTTCTTAAATGCCAATACTGTCTGAATTGTTTGCTGTATATAAAAAAATAAATCATTAAAACTGAATAATGTTGTTTTGCAAACAAAATAAGACATTTGAGAACATCGTCATTTCAATGTTTGGGAAACACCAGTAAATATTTTAACATATTCTGACATTTTCTGGACCAAACAGTTATAATCGATTTCATTTTTAAAACGTGTCTCGTTTCTTCACAGTTGATGGTTGATGATGTCTCAAGTCGCCCCCCCGGTTCTCTCTGTCGCCCCCTCTCGGGCTTTGGTGGATGAGAAGATCAAGGTGCTGGTGGAGAACCTTCCTCCAGGTTCTCCAGTGACCATTCGCTCCTTCCACCACTCTGATGACCAGGATGACTGGGAGGCTTACGGTCACTACATCAGTGACCACAGAGGAACTGTCTCTGGTGGGTTCTGGTTCTGCTAAAGAACTCTGGGCAGTCCTTGTTTGTAGATTACTTTTTATTTTTTTTTTGCTTTTTTTAGTTTCAGAAGATGCGAGTTTTGGGGGAACGTACTCGGGAGTTGAACCCATGGGTTTGTTGTGGAGTTTGCGTCCCGTCCCAGGAAGTCGCTTGGGCCTCAGGTAATAAAATCTACTATCATTATTGATATTCTGGTTTCAAATATTGATAATTAAATAAAAATAAATATGGATCTATAAATCTTTTGTAGAAATTAGGGTAATAATGGTTGACTGTAACTGTCCAGATCCCATAATTTATCATTTTTGGGTCATTATGTTTTCTGTAGTTTAACAGATATATGGATGAATTGCTACGATATTATAATTTTTTATGTGTAATAAGGGGCTGGTAATTTAAGATTATTTGTCTTTCCATCTCTTTTCATCCATATTTTAGGATTTTCTTTTTGTGTGTTTGCATTTGATTTGTTTTAAGAATTAAATAAAAATAGAAAAATATATTTTAACCAGCACAAAATTAGAACTTATGATCTGTAATTGATCCCATTCATAGGGAAAAATGTATTATTTCTCACAGTCATAAATGGGTCAAATGTCTACAGAGAGACAAGAAACACATTGATGGTGTTCACTGTGACAGAAATGTCACAAAAGTTACTGCTAATCAGGATTAAACATCAATCTGAGTAGAAACTTTCAAACAGAGATGTGTCATATTTTTAGGGTTTCTTAAGTATAAAATTAATCCAGTGATGCTTATGACCTTTATCTTTGAGCTCTTAATCCAAACGTTCTGTGCTCGTCAGGTTGAGGAAGAAGAACGTCTGCACCCCGCTGCTCTTCCACATCTCGGTCCACTGTGGACACGAGGGCTTCAGGGAGCGAACTCCTCTGGCATCAGTGCTCATAGAGCGGTGGTACATGGCGCCGGGCGTCCAGAGGGTCGACGTCAGGGAAAGAGGAGTGAGAGGAACCCTGTTTATACCTCCAGGTGTGGTAAACTTCACCGGCATAATATTTCATCTATCTGTAAATGCAAGGAACATCTGTCTACTTTTTAACTGTACAACTTTCCAATGGGTCGTTTGACAGGCTTCAAATTTGGCAGGTGACTTGCACCGTGGACTAAGAAATAGAGATAGGTTGAGAACCACTCAATGACGCAAACTTTATCGAAAGTGGTTAAATTTTTGATATTTAACTGTCTGTAAAGGATCTAAGTCGTCCTTTTTTCATCCAGCTCTGGTTGTTATTATTAAAGTGTGGATGTCTCGTCTTCCTCACTTCCTCAGGTCCAGGTCCGTTCCCTGGCGTGTTGGACATGTGGGGCGGCGGCGGCGGGCTTCATGAGTATCGTGCAGCCCTGCTGGCGTGTCATGGCTACGTTGCTCTGGCATTGGAGTATTTTCAGCCTGGAGAACTGAAGTCATCGGATTTGGAGTACATCTATTTTGAGGTTAGTGTCGTTCAGTTCTGGATCCAAACTCGTCAACATTAGGATTTAATTTGTCTCCTGCGGCCAATCACTGATCGTGGTTTTCATTTCTTCAGGTTTAATTGATAAATGCGGCAGCAATATTTAAATACTAAATCTCTTGATTTTATTCATGTACAGACGGCGTTTAACATCATCCAGGAACATCCTCAAGTGATGGCGGACAGAGTTGGAATATTGGGTCTTTCCCTTGGCTCCAGTTTGACCGTGTCCTTGGCAGCTGAGAGCAAAGTTGTCCAGGTAAAGTATCAGACACTAAATGCTTCGACGTTTCTTCATGAAATATTATTGAATCATTTGACAAAGTTTTAACTGATGAACGGATCTGATGTAACATATAAAATTTTCCCAATAAACAGTCACATGACTGAGTCATTAGCAGCAACTGATAGAGATGACTGTACGTCACAAGGACTTTTACCAGTATATGTCAGGTTGTTTTTTCAAATTTCAGTTCCATGCTCCTTGGCTCTTTACTGGCTCCTTATCAAAATGATAAATAAAATTGAAATTTTTCATCAAAGGAAATGTTACCCTATCAGTCACATTGTCAAACAACCAGCAAATTAACAAGTAACCAATAAATTAACATACAATTTATTAAGCAACAACTTACCAACAGAACCAAACCAACCAGCTAGCAAAGCAACATCAACCAACCAGCCAACAAACAAGTAACTAAAAACAAACAATTAACCGACCAACCAACCATAGAACCATTAATACGTTAACAAACCAATTATTGATCAATTAACCAACCACAACACAACTAGCAAAGCAACATCAACAAACCATCAAAATAACATCAACCAACCAGCTAACAATGAACAATCCCTGCCCTTATATAACCAACCACCAAAACAACCCTAACCCTTAGCCAACCAAAACCAAACCATAACCCATCAACCAGTTAATTAACCATGAACCAATTAAAACAGCCAATCAAATTAAACCTCTACTCTTAACCAACCAACCAATTGTAAGACACTGTTTGTTTGTGTTGCAGCCTCGAGCCTGTATTTGCATTGGTGCCAACCATGTCAGTGGGAGGAGCATCAGTGGAAGCCCCCTGTTGGTTATCACGTAGGTAACATATTTGTCAGTAACATATTCACAATAAACAATGTTTGTTTACCAAAAATATTGTACGCTGACAGACAACCAGACAGGATTCGAGTGGACAAGAACAACCATTACATCTGGAGAGACATGCCTTTGCCCCTCCTGGACGATGAGTCCAAACTGGTGGACGTAAGTTAGCAAGAAAACCTTCATCAATCATCATTGTCAGTGCATAAAGTAATCAATCAACAACAGCGCCACCAACAGCTTAAATCATGTGACGCACTCACTTTCTGTCCCGACCTTTTTGGCACAGTCTTGCTAGCTCAACATCAAGACGGTAAAAGAATCTCAACACTGATTGGCTTTCACCATTAATTTTCTCATCGATTCACAAATAAATTCTAATGTGTCCTAATTTTTTATTCAGGGACAAGGAGAACAAATAAAATCAGATTTTTCTTTAATCAGATAAATATTTGATCTCATTTGGGTTTTTTTACGCCTTTTTAAGGTTGTTTTTTCATGACAGGTTGGGAAAATGAGATGTCCCTTGTTGGTGGTCAACGGTCTTGATGATCAGAACTGGCCCTCGAAAGAAATGGCCGAGGATGTGAGTATAAACACAAAAATTTACTTTAAAATTTTCAAAATGGTTTTCATTTGGACTGCGAGAAGACAACGTATGGCCTTGGAATGTGTAAATTTGACTTCTGGGTTCAGGAAATTGTTTGAGGGTTTTATTTTGACACTCTATTAAGGAAGTAGTTTAGAGAATAAGAGAGAATCAACACAATTTTTCAATTTTTCACCTGCAGTGATGTAAATTCAATTTGTGTTTTTTGTTTGAACGCTCAGATCACTCGGCGGATGCGAGCAGCAGGAAAAGAGCACCTGTTGACCCTGTTGGAATATCCTGATGCCGGACACCTGATTGAGCCGCCGTTCTCCCCTCACTTCAGAGCGACAAACTTTATGGTAGAAGAAAAACAAAAAGGTAAGAGTCACCTATGTACGTAGTCTTTTGCACAGAAGGTTCCTCTAGTGCCTTGAAAAGCTTTTGAAAGAGTCAAACCAAGTGGTCTGCAAATAAATCTAACTTGTTACCGTCCCTTTAAATGATAATTAAACATGAAACAATATTCATTCCGCAATAAGATACATTAGATTTCCTCTGAAAAGGAGCCTGATCCACGCCCTTGGGTCTGCATGATGTACAGTCCGTGGGCGTCACTGTGGACTGTACGTACAATGTAACAGAACATTTTCCGAACCAGTTGTGACGCACACGTGTTTTGGTCAGAAGAGACCAAACCTTCTCTGAGGTTGTGTGAGTTAGTTAGTCGGTGATCCTTGAATGGAATGTGAGATTTAAATACAAGTGCGTGAAATTCTAAAGTGGTTCCTTGCGAAGCAGTTTTCCAAAGATGTGGAACACGGAAGGTAGGATCTGACCCACAGACAAAGACAAGTATTCATTATCTGTTGCTAAGTCTTCTAGGCTAAGGTGACAAGACTGGCTGTACGTACTATTCAGTTTCAAATATATTTGTAGGGTAACAGTGAGCATGTTCTCCATGTCGTTACAGTCATAATGCTGTGGGGCGGTCAAACCAAGCCGCACTCGGACGCTCAGGAAGATTCCTGGAGGAAGATACTGAGCTTCCTGCAGCAGCATCTCTACGGTAACCAGTGTCTCAAAGCAAAGCTCTGAGCTACGATATGAGCATTTGCAAGACCTGCTGGAAAAACGCCGATAATAATGGTGTGTGATGTACGGAACATAAACATGACTCCTCCCACTGCTTTTCTACTCACCATCTTCACAGGGATTACAAAACTCACACTAGCGCTGTACTCACATGTACGAGCTGATTTCAAACTCGATGGCAGGCGTGACCAAGGCCTGGTGCTTGAGAAGTTACCAGAGCAACGTCCGTCATGGCCGACTTCAAAGCAAAGTTTACTTCAGTTATAGTGGTGCTGTCTCGTCCAAGAGTTTGGTTTGTGTGGTTTCAGCTTTAACACAAATGCAATTTGAATGGCAAGCTAACAACCATGCAGGAATAATAGTATAAAATGATTCATCAATCAATTAAACAGTAATAATTTGATTAAAAAGATTCATTCACCAAAAGCGTTCAGTACTTCCTGCATGACCGTAGCACAGACTGAACTAAATACAGCTGAACAGGTTGTGATTCAGCTCACGATCTCCGTCTTTCAGCGGTGCTGTCGCTAAATACACCAGGCTCCTCTGATAAATATTGAGATTTTAGAAAGTTCCTTGTTAAATGTTGGAGAGTAATGCATTATCGTAATTTTTAAGTATTTTTAACTGATCTACAGTTTGGCATTGTTTGGTTTGATTCCTGTGTTGGACGTCGCGTTTATGACTCTTCCAGTGGTGACGTTCTGACTAAACAGTGGCCGGCGGTCTGTCCACGTCACATTTTAGTATCGGCTCAGCTCCCTTGGAACACAAGAGCAGGTACAAAAAAAGTACCAGGTACTATTACTAATGGAAAAGCAAAGAAAAAAAAACAGTCGAGCATTTAGCACCCACCCATCTTCAGCGACATTAGGATGACTGAATAACAGCACTTGAACGCATCACGGAGCAACGACTGACTTTTATTTAAGTGTTACAGTGAACATGGGGCAGTGAGCTAAGCTAACAGAGCTAAAAGACATTATTCCTCATTGCTGTGAAACAAACACACACCTAGATTAAGCTACATATACAGTACATTAATCCTGGTGTGTTTGGTAAAAGGCACGGCCCTTGTTCTGTGATTGTGTACGTATAAAAGCTGCATCATTTGTGTAGCATCAGCGTCAGGAAGTTGTCGACCAGACACAGAGTCAGCGGCGTGATCGGGTAACGAGGTGACAACTTCTCCTCAACGTACGATGGCTTCATGTAGTATCTGAGAAAGAAAACAGACAAACTGATCTCTCACCAAAAAAACAAGAAGAGGAGGAGAGGATTTTATACCAGCGCCAAATATTATGTGTTAAGAAAATCCACAACATACTGTAGTGTCTATGAAAACTATCTTGTTTTAACGAGAAATGTCTACATTCAATGCTGTGGGTCCACCTGTGTTAACTTTGTCGCATCGTTTGCTTTATTCATGTGAATAAAAAGCCGATACGATAAAAACTTATGGAGATTCTCTGAACTTGTCTTCACATGTACGGACCCACAGACACACAGATAGAGTTTATATGAACGCCATATTAATATTATGTGTCAAGAAAATCCACAACATACTGTAGTGTCTGTGAGGAAAAACCAGAGCAACAAAAACTTGATTTATTAAAAATGGAAAAAGTTCATAGAATTTTTCATTTGAATCAATTTTAATTCTTTCAAATATAAAGATTTTCAACATTTAAGCTGCTTATTTGATTTTCTTCTGATTAAATGACTAAAATGTAATTTCAGCAAACATTGCTGTCATTTATTCAATGATCTTGTTTAATCCAAATATGTAAATTTATTTACAATAACCAGTTAAGTCCATGTTTAGTGTACTTAACTGAAGTTTACTGTGTAAAGTGATAAAAAATTAACTGGATTAAAATAAAGAGATCTGTGAATCTGCACCAGTTACATAATTAAATTTTTTTATTAGGAATTTAAGAGATTCAAGATTTTACATGATTGATGTTTCTGATAAATCCTGTTTGAGAGAAGGTAAAATATTCGGCGGCACCGTGGAGGTGGCTGTTTTGAACCCGGAGCGTCACAACCCACCTGAACTCCTCCCTCAGCTGTGATCGAACGTGCTCAGTCAGCGGGCTGTTGTGCTGCAGACAGGCCAGCAGGAGGCGACAGCGCTGGAACAGCAGGACAGACTGGGTGGGGCTCAGCACTCCCCCCTGCAGGTCAGACAGAACCAGAACCACCCGCTGGGCCTGATATGTGATGAAGGAGAGCTGCAGGAGGACGACAGATGAAGGTCAAAGGTTAAAGGTGCAGACTGTGAGACGATCTTTGCCCTTCATGGTGTTGGTTTGATGTTTACCAGGTGAGGATGAGGCTTCAGGACACGCAGGATCCAACCAATGGACAGGAAGTTGTCAGCGGAGAAGTGTCTGCTCGTCTGAAACACAAACACACAGAATTAGATTCTGTTTAGTTTTGAATTTAATCTGCAAACTTAAAATAAAAATTTTTGGGTCTGATTTTTACCCACGCTTCTGTCTGTCCCTGAACGCACCTCCAGTCCCAGAAGGAGCAGCTCAAAGAGCAGCCAGCAGGTGGCGTCCAAATACTCAGACAGTAAAACCTGAAGCTGATGGAGACACAGACAAGTATGACAGATTTATTAATGCTTTAAAAATATACACACTAAAAGGGTTTAGATGAGGGAGATCGGCTGACCTCAGATCTGATCACTTGTTGAGGATCACAGATCACAGCGAGAAGCATCCTGGAGGCCAGAGCACCACTGACAACAAACAAAAACAACAACACACGTGTAACATCAAGTAAATGCTGATAAATTTCCGAAAAAATCCTGATTTAATCTGTGGATTGTTACTTCTACAGAGATTAAACAGATGTTTGGTCCGTAAAATGTCAGAAAATGTTGAAAAATGTTGACCAGTAGTTTCTCAAGCTTGCAAATAAATCAGTTGTCCAGAAACTGATTCAGTTTTAGAGATTTCCTTTGCCACATGGAGCAAAGAAACAAGAAAATATTCACATTTAAGACGCTGAAAAATCAGACCATTAGGATTCCTGAGTCCTGATTTTAAAAAAACAAAACAAGTACTTTAAAATATAATAAATAATAATAAAATGTGATGACTGTTGAATCAATTATTTGGAAAATAAAGATAAAATCGTCTTTATTTTCAATTCAGTCACATGTGCAAGAAACATGGATGAATTAAAATTGTTTCCCTTGGCGTCCTATGGTGTAGTTCTGTAAAAAAAACTATAAAACAGGTAAAGGAAGGAAAAATAACATTAAAGTATAAAAATATTCAGGAATAAAGGTTACTATGTACAATTTTATTCACTTTACTGTTAATATATAGGATTTTCTGTGAACACAGATGTTTACTCTTGTTCTATATAAGTAAATATGTACAATTACATAAAATAAGGATAAACATCTATGTGCAAAGAAAATCTATGTACATACAGAGTTTGTTTACTTGTTTGCAGAGAGTGTGTTGAGTCTTGCAGCTTCTCCCTGCGTCTCTGTGAGCATGACAGCAAGCGTCTCCACGATCAACGTACTGAGTCTGAAAAGACAATAAGAAAATAAATAAAACACTTTATGTCACCTGTGCATTACAAGCCAGCAACTGAAACATTTCCCTGTTGATCCACTGGATCCATAAGAACTTTCTTGATCTGTGTAGAACTTTACCCTCTCACATAAACATGACAAAATTCATCCTGATCTGTTAAGATGTTGCTGAGATATACACATATGAATGTGTTCAATGGGTTAAATGAAACATGTTCAAATTAAAATGCCGCCAAATCTGTAATCTAAACTCTGCATTGACTACCATTCAACCAGTTAATCTCTAACCCTAACCTTAATCAAACCGTAATTCAAATCTTACTCCTAAACTTAACCAATTCCTTCAAAAATGAGGTTCTGCCTCATTAGGACCAGGTTTTGGTCTCCATGAGGACTACTGGTCCTGACAAGGTCAGTGTTTATGACAGAAAACAAATACAGGGACACACACACACACACACACACACAGTGGATCTTACAGTATCTGGTCTTCAGTGTTGACTCCACTGATGTTCTCACTGTGAAGCGATTTCTCCAGAGTCTGAACCAGGAAAACACACAACTCACCAGACTGAAACACGCACACACAAAACAAACAGTGAACAAGTGACATCGAACCGTGATTTTCAAATCAGTGTCAGCAACACTGCTTTTTTTTTTGTTAACATTTCAAGTCAATGTGTCGAAAAATATTTAAATGAACGCTACAAATATTTGAGTATCTCCTTATAAGAAGAAACTTGAGGAAACAATCTAGTTATAATGCTAAACATTGATAAAACTACACGAAACTTGCGAAAACGATTTTATTGTAATGAGAAACTTGCAAAGACTATCTCATACTGAGAAACTTGCATCTTGTTATGAGAAATCTGAGAAAACTATTGTTACGATGACAAACTTGCGAAAAGTAACTCGTTATAATAAGAAACGTGAGAAAAGTATTTTTATGACAAGAAACTTGGAAAACCACGAAAATCAGAAACTTGAGAAAACTATTTGGAAAAAAAAAATCTCGTTATATCGAAATTTGAAAAAAAGGTTTTGTTATAAGGAAAAACTTGACAAAACTATCTTGTTTTAACGAGAAATTTCAGTAAAACCTGAACATTGAACAGTTCCACCTGTGTAACTTTGTCGCATCATTTGCTTTATTCACGATACGACAAAAAAAAAAAAAAACTCGTTTTCACATGTACGGACACACAGATGCCTGTAAACAAACAAACAAAAAGCAGCACAGTGAAGTAAACGCGTCTCACCCTCCAGAACAGAGACACCAGTGAGACGTTTCCATGTGCGGCAGTTTTCAGCTCCCGCAGCAGCAAATACTGACTCTCCACACTGTTACTGTCCTGCAGCAGCTCGGAGGTCAGCTGATCAAACAGGTGACAGGTCCACGCCCAGCTGGACACACATACACACACACATAGGTGTCAAACTCTGGCCCGCGGGCCAAATTTAGCCCACAGTGTAATTATATTTGGTATGGCCCGCGAAGCCATACCAAATGACTATTAGAGCTGGCCCGCCGGTATTATCGCCTACAGCACATGTGCCGCCAATACTACAAATCCCAGAATGCTCTGCTGGTGTTTTGGCGCGAAAATCCACACTCCACATCAGTGGGTGGCGGTAATGCACCAATTTGTTGCTTGCCAACCGCCAAGAAAACCCACAAAGACGAAGACTGTAGTCATTAGCGACCTCATGCTAATACTGGCACCGCGCTACCCCTCCGAAAAATGGCGAAAAGAAAGGCAGAAAACAGGAGCTTTCAGGACAAGTGGGAGGCACAACGTCTGTTTACATAAATTTGTTTGCATAAATTGTAAAAGACAGACCTGTTTGTCTTGTATGTGGAGCCAATGTGGCTATAACCAAGGAGTACAACATCAGACGACGCTATGAAACGAAACAAAATTGTATAGTATTACGCTTTGCTTGTTCCATATTCTGTTGTTAAGCAAAACTTGTTTGGGTCCATATGAAAAGGTTCATTGTTATATCTGGAGGAAGATTTTTTTTCAATAAATTTCAATGTTGGCCCGCAAATTTTGGCCCACTGGGTATTTGAGTTTGACACCCCTCAGCTAATGTCTACAGCAGTGGTTCCAAACGTCTGGGGTCAGGACCCACAGAGGTGTCACAGGAGATTGTTTTGAGTCCCCAAACAAATTTAGCAGAAATTTCCCAACCTATCCTTCCAGATTTCCGAGTATATGTTTTAAATAACTTAAAGTCATCTCTTGGAAATCATTTGTTTACCAAATTCAAAATAATATTACACTAGACTAGTTGCTACATGATGTATAAATTTGATCTTGTCATGATTTATATTGTAATTTGGGTCACGATATTTTGATAGTGCTTTAAAAAATTTGTAAACGTAAAAAAAGCATGGGAAACGCTGGTCTAAAGGACGCACAAAATCGTCACCTCGATCCTGCTAACGGTGCGTTCACACGCTGAACACCATGCTGATTTTCATGCGAGAAGATTACATGCAAAGTCAATGCAGGAAGATGCTAATTTCGCATTGGGTGATGCGAATCGCGCAAAACAAATCCCTTGAAGATGCTTATGTAGCTCCTTGAGCCCCTTAAGAAAAAATATTCGGTCACACTTTACTATGTCCACAGTTACCGCTAGCATTAGCTTCAGGACTGTAGTTGCTGGTTTTTCAACATTGCGATTTGTGTAACGGGACATGAAAAGAAACGCATTTTGTTCGCCGTTAACACATCTTAACACCTGCGATAGATTAGCTAATTAGCGTCGTTATGAAGAGAACCAACTGCAACATGAGTGTAGTTCATTTTTACAAAACACCTTACTGGAGTCTACCACTAGGGGGCAGACCACAGATTTCTCACCACAGTTTACAGACTCAGACAGACATAGAGAGCTGTGATTCGTTACTTGAAAGTATGTAACAAGGAGTGGGCGTGGCTTAAGCTGTAGTGTCTGGTACAGCCAGAGAGTGTTACCTGAGAGTAGGACGCCATTTTCCAGGGATGGAGTCAGAGTAAGAGCCACACTTTCTTCTGTAAAGAGGGTCTAACAACAGAGTGGACCTCTGGACAAACAGACACACATGGACACACACACATTTAAGTTGTACTACTGCCACCTTGTGGATCTAATCCTGCATTAACACAGATCAGGACTTATATGACGGTGAATGTATCTCACTCACGATGATGAATCTGTTCCACGCGCTCTGCAGCTGCAGGTAAAGTCTGGACGTCTGCGACACGGCGTACAGATGAAGCTCCGCCTCCCTCTCCTCCTCATTCTCGTCGCCGTCTTTGTAGTCTCGTCTCAGGAGACGCGAACGAACCAAAGCACTCCGCTGCGGCGCCTGCGACAACGGCAGCCACATTTTTTTTTTTCTTTTTCTTCAATTCTGTTTTTATTGTGATTTCCATGGTTCACATGTTCATTCACATATCAATTCACCAATCTCATCCAATCATCTGTAACTTACAACTAAATTGCACCTCAAAACACCTACGATTCCACTGACAATACCGATGGGGATGATTGGTCCTCCCTAAATCACCCAGAAGATGAAACTAATAAAATACAAAAATTAAGAACTTAACTCCTTAGGCTTGGAACAATAATGCTGGGGTACACATCTGTTACACTAGAGAAAAATAAGTAAATAAATATACAAATAAAATACAGATTGTTGCGACTTTCCAATCCCTTTAAAGTCGCTGGAGAGATGGAGAGTAGGTCCTGTATATTTGTGTGACACGCTGACGTTCAGAAAGCCTAGTTTTCCAAATACACACGCACATAAGATGGAGAACCTGTACACTGTTTTGCGTGTATATAAAGCAAGCAAATAGAAAAAAAAGCCGTCAACAAAAATTACGCCTACCTAAACCTCGTCTCTCTCCTCCACCAGTGCGGGTGATTCCGCCTCTCTTATCACCTACGTCGTGATCTACGGTGCCCACGTGACCCAAACCCCACATATCACCGTGGCAACCAGACCTAGACAAATCGAAACCCCAAATAATCTTCAATGTGTGGCTCCTACACTGATGCATGAAGGTTGAAAAGGAAAAACATACATAAGAAAAGGAGATGGATATAAGACCTGGTACTAGACAAACGATGGGCAAACCGGGGTGATATATCTAATCCATCTCTCCCATCTTTTCAAAAACAGACCCAACAGCCACATTTCTTACGTGACTTTTACAGGTTTGACATTTAATATTAAGAAAAAGATTCTGCAATGTTTTCCCCAGGAAAAAGTACTTCAAAGACTCCTGTGCTTCGTCCGGATGTAGTAGTCAGAATTCAGTAACTTCACGTGGCCCGACACAGGATCCCAAAATATTGAGTAAGAATTGACAAAATAATTTAGAAAGGATATTTTTTCTATGGAAAAAGGTGGGTAAAATATTGGTAGAATTTTTGCCTTTTTGTTGTGCTTCGTCCCAATGTTTGGGTACATTCCAGATGTAGTGCGAAGTCAGAGCAACATCACACAGCCTCACACAGGATTTTAATAAGCACCAATAAAACCAATAAAAGTTGAATTTTTCATGCTCTGTCCTGATATTATGCATTTCAGTTGCAGTCAAAAGTCTCAGTTCTCCTCACGTAGACCAACATAGGATTCCAAAGTATGGATATTTTTACAAAGACAAATTTCTTCTGTATTCCATGACATTTTTTTTTCTAGAAAAAGTGCCTCCAAATTTACATTCCCCTTTTTTTCCTGCTTCATCTCAATGTCATGATTTGTTCTCCTTATAGTCAGATGTTGGACCTCCAAGTTGGAGCAACATCACATAGCCCGAAATCTCTTCATTTACTTTTTAATCTGAAAAATATACTAAAAAGATTTGCAGAATTTTTGTACTTTTCTTTTGTGCTTTGTCTTTGATGTTATGGTATATTCCAGATATAGTTGGGAGTCAGATTTCCAACTTGCAAAAGTTTGCAAAAAATGCAAACAAAATGTGTGTACATGTTTTTTTCTGACTTCTCAACTCAGTCAACTCTGAGGCGACATCACGCCCCTAATTAAATTTAAACGCGCTATTTACACTCATCCGTACCTGAGTGCTCGGTCCTGCTGGGGGCAGTAGTGAGGTGGGTGAGTTGGTGGGAGGGTGAGGCATCCTCACGAGACCCAGAGTGTCCGAGTTTGGACAAGAGGCAGAGCGGGCGGATTTGAACGTTCGGAGCTCCTCAATCCTCTCTTCACTGTGGATGAAAAAACAAACACCATGAATGGATTAACTTTGATTATATGTGTGTGTGTGTGTGTGCGTGTGTGTTTAATGAGCTCCCAGGTGTGAGACGACGTTTATATCACACACATCAGTGTCACTGTGAAGTGCCCTGTTGCCTGGTAACAGTTTAATCCCATCATCATGTGACTGATGCTCAGAGGAAGTTTCTCACATGAATTAGAGAAACAAGAAAACAACTGTAAAAAAACAGCTGATGATGAAAAGAACAACATGGGAAATCTAAAAAACAGACAGAACTCTTTCTCCGACTGTTTTCTGTCATTTCTCCGACTGTTTTCTGTTTTTCCTCAGACTGTTTTCTGTTTTTCCTCAGACTGTTTTCTGTCATTTCTCC
>JAFBJR010000237.1:1923404-1939973 GCA_016785285.1 Brachirus orientalis | reverse complement strand
TTCCTAGAACAGATATGCCATAAACAGGTGGAATGACATTGTGATATATACAGTATACACAACCGGTTGTAAAACCACAAGGTTTGTTCCTGACACTGTGACTGTTGTTATGTGTTCATCAGAGTGACAGCCTGTGGAAAGAAACTGTTCCTGAGTCTGCTTGTTTTTGCGTACAGTGCTCTGTAGCGCCTACCAGAGGGGAGGAGTTGAAACAGGTTGTGTACAGGGTGTGATGGATCTGCAGAGATGCTTCCAGCCCGTTTCCTGACTCTGGACTCGTACAGGTCCTGGATGGAGGGCAGGCTGGTGCCTATGATTTTCTCTGCAGTCCTGACAGTCCGTTAAAGTCTGTTCTTGTCCTGTTTGGTGGCCGACCCAAACCACACAGTGATGGAGGAACAGAGGACAGACTGGATGATGGTGGTGTAAAACTGGATCAGCAGTTCTTGAGGCAGGTTGGACTTCCTGAGCTGGCGCAGGAAGTACATCCTCTGCTGGGCCTTTTTCCTGATGGTGTCGATGTTGGCCTCCCACTTCAGGTCCTGGGAGAGTGTAGATCCCAGAAACCTGAAGGTTTCCACAGCAGACACCGTGTTGTTCAGAATGGAGAGGGGGGGCAGAGCTGGGGGGTTTATCAGATTTGATGGTTTAGTCACAGACTTTCCCCAAAAGTGTTATGCTTTTCTTTCACAAATGTGGGAATTAAATTGTGTTCAAATGTGAAAAACAGTGAAATTTATCTTGCCTGGCCGGCAGCTCTCTGGGTGCTCAGCTCCCCTAAACCTCTGCTCCTAGAATTGCCCCTGCCATGACAATAACACATCTATGAATGTATGCTGCAAAGGCATATTTCTCTGCACAGTCTACTTATACAGCTGTCAAATAGGTTTCTGCTGCGAACACTCGTTACTCATTACTTGCTGTGCAAGCAGCAATCCCAGTAATGTTTTTCTATGAATTATTTATTCAACTACTTTATTATTATTCTGCCCTTTTCGACACGTAACTCCTTCTACAGTTTTCAAGATATTCAAACCATTCAAACTTCATCGCATTCAGCTTGATTAACTGAATACCTGAGTATCCTCTGCCTTGAAAACAT
Organism: Brachirus orientalis; assembly: GCA_016785285.1. NCBI lineage: Eukaryota > Metazoa > Chordata > Actinopteri > Pleuronectiformes > Soleidae > Brachirus > Brachirus orientalis. Next base: position 1,938,871 of record JAFBJR010000237.1, on the reverse strand, counting down.
ATCCTTCACCCCGTTCAGAATTTACTATGGTAGACGACTACAACATTATCAGGGTCGATGTAAACAGCAATACAGGATGCATTACAACAAAAATGTGTCCCCACTGCAACAATTCATAAACCCAATGTTGCAATGTTTAGCTTGAACAGTGAATTACCGGTAGCCTGTTATTTGTTATGTTCTGTATGCATATCATAATGTTATGATAACAGTAACTGTACTTTTTCAATAAATTAACCTAGCATTTTATAGGTTCAAATAGACACAAAATCTCGTTTTTTCTTCATTCTACTACTAGTGTGTTTTGCTGAAATAGAAATATAGGCCTGTCTCTAATTTTGGCCTAGTTCCAATAATGGCCTGAGTCTCAATGGCCTGAGGAAATAAAGGCCCAAGCTTATATTAGACAATTTATGGTATGTAATTTTTGGTTCTCTTTCCGCAACAAATACAAGAACACACACACCTGGTTCTCATAAGCTAATTGGGGTAAAGAGGAAAAAAGAATTAAAGGTGCATTTCAACAAAAATATTACTGTGTGAATATCTATACTTTTAAAGGTTGTTTCACAAAAATACAATTTTCTCTAAGTACTCAAAATTTTAAAGGTTCATTCCAACCAAATGTTAGTGTGCTTACATTTCTAAAGGTTTATTCAGTTAATATAGTCAGTTTCCATTCAACACACACACACACAATTTGACCACTTTAATGCTTTTGATATTCATGTCCATTTCAACACATTCATATCATTTCAACTTCTTATACATATTCATATACTTTCTCAAACTATTGATAAATCTTCAACTAATTCAAGTCAGCATTGCAGCATGGTTTCAGCTTATTTTTCAAAAAATTCAAATACTTTACAATCTATTTCAAATAAATTCAAATACTTCAGCATAGCTTCAGCTTATTCTTCTGATAAATTCAAATACTTTTCAATTCATTTCATACAAATTCAAATGCTTCAAACCAGCAATTCAGCGTAGCTTCAGCTCGGCATTCCACAGCAATCCCACTGCAATTTCTTCGAAATTGCCCTTTCTAGTTCAACTACTTATTATTATTCCGCCTTTATTTGACGCATAACTCCTTCTACAGTTTGAGATATTAAAACCATTCAAACTTTATCGTGTTCAGCTCGATTAGGAATCGATCGGATGTATTCAGTTTTTTTAAATATTCAACATTTTCAAAATTATTCAACATTTTCCGTGGAATTTTTCCCATAGGAAATGAATTGAGAAATTTTTCAAACTTCATTTTTCAACTCCTAACTCAGTCATACTTTCAGCTAGAGACTGTTAAAATACTGTGAAATATTGTACTGCGCAAAGAAAGGACACAGAGGAACAGAATCTTCTAGCTAACACACACACACACATCCTGTTTTGCTCTCGTCACTCTCAGACACCTTGTGACAGCTCTCAAGCCAAATCTACAAAATAACTCCTCATATGGTATTACAATTGGGCCACAAAAAGCGCATTCTTTACAGTTGCCGGGAACTGAGAGCGACGACAGCAACATTTATATGTTTTTGCTCTTCCTTGTTCGGGGTCCGTTTGCCCCGACTGCCAGAGAGGGAGACACGATCCCATTGAGGTGACTTGTCTGTCAGACAGCAGATATCTCTGTAAGTGTGTACACAAATAAAAGACTCCTGTTTGACTTCACTTCAAGTTGGTGTTCCTAGTTTTTGTTGACTAATTGTGTTTTCCCTGAACACGCACACTGGGTCATTGGACAAGTTGGTGACACCGACGTGATAAAGGGAAGAAAGAAAATCACCGTTTTGAGGTGAATTGGGAAGAAGTTTCTGTCTGTGAATTCCACTGGGCGACCCGGCTCAAAAACAAGGTAAGCAGTGGCCTTTTCTAAAACAATTGCATATTGGTGATTTTAAAATTAAGCCTAAAGTGGAATGAACTCCCAGAAACGTACAAACTGATTAATGAAACAACTGGAATGTGTCACCAGGAGTAATATTGCTTAAAAGGTTGAATTGCCGAGGCCATTAAGGCCATTAAGAAGAGTGTTTGCCGAGGAACATTAGGTTTGCTCGAGAGACACTAGACTTGCCGAAGCTATTAGAGCTGATCGAGGGGTCTGATTAGGCAGGAATATTGTGATAAACTGTGTACTTACAATTGATTGAATATTGTGTTTGTTTACTGTCTCAGTGTGAGTGTTAGTCATTTTACCCCCAGTGTAGTTCTCTTTCCTCTGTGTGAAAAAAAAAGAGAGAGGAACGGTGTAAACGTACGGCTGTTGACAGTTGAAGTAGAACACAACACTAATCACTGATTTGGTGGTAGGTGAATTAACATGCAGATCTAAAAATGATTTCCAAGTTCTGGAAAGGACCCCAAGTGAAAGACCAGATCCAGAAATAGTCTGGACCTAGAAGCTTGTCTTTCAGGAACAAGGGAATTGCTGTGGAGGAGAGATTTCTGTCACGTTGTTTACAATAAAAAATAACTAAATAATTACTATTATTAATCCTATTTAATTTAACCGAGACAAAATAACAAAGTAGGTACATTTTAGGGCTGCACGATATCAGGAAAACTTGCAATAGGCGATAACACATTTGCATATTGCAATGGCGATATTTGATTTGCGATATATACACAAAGGTTTAAATTTAGTTTAAAATGTGTTTCCGCTTTAGTTTTTCTCTGTGGACAGGTGAGTAGTGAATAAACTTTGAGCAAAAAAAAATGAAAAGGAGTATTTACATTCTAACAAGACAGTTTTATTGAAAAAAGTGCATCTAACTTGCGCAACAAATCTGACAAAGAAATGCCACCAGTTAAGTTGCAAAGCATTACAATTTTGTGCAGTAGCAGTTCAGTAATAGCTCTCATCACTACTACATATACCTTTTCAAAGTTCAACAGGAAAGTGCCAAATTAGGGTGTAAATTAGACCAAAGATCTACCTTTCTGGCCCTTGTGACTCAGTTCAGGTGGTGGGAGAGAGCAGGATGATGGACAAGCTGTCATCACTGCTGATGCAGGAGTCCCACCCCCTGCAGGACACTATCACAGCACTGAGCAGCTCCTTCAGCAACAGACTGATACACCCTAAGTGTATGAAGGAGAGGTATCGCAGGTCCTTCCTTCCTGCTGCTGTCAGACTGTACAATCAGCACTGCTCCACATAGACCTCACTTGGTTACTCTGCACTGTGAAATAGCCTGTACAACTCACTTCATCACCCATATTTATTATAATATATTCAATATCTGTATATATATAAAAAATGACTGACACTTTTGCCCTATACTATGTACATATGTATACACGTAAATCTGACTCTATTTTTCTTTTCTTTCCTTTTTAATTTCACTGTCTTTTTTATATTGTCTATTTTACACTGCCTATTTATATTGCCTATTTTGCTATTGCTTTTGTGATAGCCTGGAACTGCTGTGACAAACAAATTTCCCCATCTGTGGGACATTAAAGGATTTCTGATTCTGATTCTGATTCTCATCAGCTAATTAAGGTGAAGAGGAGAAAAATAATTAAAAAGGTACATTTCAACAAAGATATTAGTCTGAATATTTATAGTTTTAATTTTTTTCTCAAAAAAAATACAATTTTCTCTAAGTACTCAAAATTTTAAAGGTTCATTCCAACCACATTAGTTAGTGTGCTTACATTTTTAAAGGTTTATTCAGTTAACATGGTCAAAAGTGTTTTCATTCAACACACGCACACACATGATTTGACCACTTAAACGCTTTTGATATTCATGTCCATTTCAACACATTCATATCATTTCAACTTCTTTTTCATACATATTCATATACTTTCTCAAACTATTCATAAAGCTTCAACTAATTCAAATTCAAATACTTTTCAATCTATTTCAAATGAATCTATTTCAAACAATCTATTTCAAATGAATTGAAATAATTCAGCATAGCTTCAGCTTATTCTTCATACTAATTCAAATACTTTACAATCTATTTCAAATAAATTCAAATACTTCAGCATAGCTTCAGCTTTTTTTCTGACAAATTCAAATACTTTTCAATTCATTTCATACACATTCAAATGCTTCAAACCAGCAATTCAGCGTAGCTTCAGCTTGACATTCCACAGCAATCCCACTGCAATTTCTTTGAAATTGCCCTTTCTAGTTTCAAGCATTTCAGAGACTAATAGATAGATGTAGTAAAGTTATTGTATGTTTCAAGTCAGTAAACAATGTAAGAAGTTCATAGTTTAACAAACAGAGACAAGAGTTTTCATGTTTAATCCTGTGATTTTACTCAAGTGTTTTAAAGTAAGGTTTATGTCAGGCCTTAAAGTTAAGAAAACACACTACTATTATTGTTAATGTATATAAATATTTTTAAGTATACACTTGAGGACAAAATTATTAGCCCCCTGATGCTAATAGTGTGTATCATTTTTGCTGGATAACAGCCTGCAGTGGTTTGTTGTAGTTTGTCTCCCGAGGAATCCCAGCTCATTCTTTTTGGAAAGCCTCTCATGCTTCTCCAGATTTGATGGCCTTCTGGCCTTTGTACAGACCAGTTAATAATGTTTACTTTGGTCTTCTGGAGGTAGTTCTTCACCAGGAACGACATATGTTTTTGGTCGTTGTCGTGTTGGAAGACAAAGTGACAACCTAGACCCAGTTTTCTTCACATACTCTTCTGTCTTCATAATTTCTTCCACCTTGATAAGATTCCCAGTTCTAGATGCACTGAAGCATCCCCAAAGCATAATATTCCACCCTGTTTCACTGTGGGGATGATGTTCTTTGGGTTATAGGCATCTCCCCTATTTCTCCAAACATAAGCAATGTCGCTATGGCAAAAAGGTTATTTCATCTGACCAAAGGACATGCTTCCAGTGTGAACAATCTTTCTCCAGGTTGTCCTTGGCATACTTCACTCTGGCTTGAAGGTGTCTCTTCTACAGAAGTTTAGTTCTTATTGGTCTGCAACCACACAGTCCATTTCTGTGCAGAGCTCTAGTAGTTTTCTTCCTTGAGACTACAATTCCTGACTTGTCCAAATCCTTCACTAGTGTCTTGGCAGTTGTTCTGGGAACTTTAGAGACATCTTAGTCTTTCACTTCCCACCTCTGCCAGGCTTGTTCTGTATTATGTGGCTCTCTATGAATTTCTTGATGATGCTTCTCACTCCAGTTCTTGATGCTGTGATAACTTTGTAAACCCTTCTCCTGCTTTGTGAACATCATCAATCCCTTTTCTCAGGTCTAAAATGTTTTTGTTTTTGGCATGATGCTTTCACAGGTGAAAGCTCAAACCCTTACTGAAGATTTTATATTGTGTGTAAATTGGGAGATAACCCTCAGTTTTAATTTGATTTTTAAAGTTTTGAGCATTACACAGTTAAGCACATCATTACACAACAGTGGTTTGTGCTATGGCTCAGTAAAAAGGTCAGTTCTTCAGGGGGGCTAATAATTTTGTCCCTGGCAGTTTTGGGTTTTTATAGAAAAAATTTAACGTCTGTGTGCAAAGTCAAATAATGGATGCATCCAAAATAAAACTAGGATTTTTGAAAAAGCTGTTAAAAATTATTTGCTCTGTTTAACAGCACATGGGAGATACTTAAAAAAAAAAACAATTTACTTTTTTATAGGGGGGCTATTAGTGTATGTTTGATTGATTTAATTGAATTAATTTATATATAGGGCCTACAGGATTGGTGTAGTAGTTAGCACTCTTGTCTTTCCAAGAGTTTTGCTTTTCTACGGTTTCCTCCTACATTCCAAAAACATGCAGATCTGGGGATTAGGCCAATTGGACACTCTAAATTGCCCGTAAGTGTGAATGTGAGAGTGGATGGTTGTTTGGACCTGCAATGGACTAGCGACCTGTCCAGGGTGTACCAGGGTTTCCCCCCCCCCCCCCCCCCCATGTCAGCTGGGATTAGGCACCAGTGCCCATGTGGAGGATAAAGCAGTAGAAGATGAGTGCATGAGTGAGTAATAATTGGTTTATTACTTTAAATGGTTCAAAATGAAAGAATGTATGGTGCAGTATAAGTGCAGGGCACAAAATGAAGATAGTTGTTGAAGAAGTTGGTGTTAAACAAATTATGTTAAATTCAGAATTTTTTGCATGTGTTATTATTTGTGTGACATTTTATCATAAAAATAGTGGGGAAAACTTCGATTATTGGTCCAAAAAAAAAAAAAAAAAACATTCTTTGCAGGGGCCTACCCTGACTTCTAAACATCTAAACATATCGGTTGACCTCAATTTTTTTCTGGCACCTGATTCTGCAGAAAACTCCAACACCAGTATATTTTTGCTTGTGTTTTGTAGAGGGGCCTATGTTTGAACAGAAATTTAATAGATGCAAACTTAATTGTTCAACCTGATTTCTTGTTGTCAACAAGCACCATGCTTATGATATACTGTACTTCTGCTCTCAAGAACTAACAAAAAACTATTTTAATGTAGTTTGGATTTAAATGTTGAAATTATTTTCAAAATATTTTTTTTTAAGTTTGAATTATACTTGTACCATGCTTAAATCCACTACAAGTTTGTATGAATAATTTATTAAATCATCTCGTATTTTTAAGATTTCAGCATAATGACAGTTTTGCAGTGTTACTCATCCCATTTCATACTGATGAAAGCAGGCTTCCCTAAAGTCAGTGACGGAGGAGATCTCTGCATGGATGGGTTGAGCATTGAACCAGTGATTGTTCAAGTCCATGACTGCTTTCTCTGTATCCTCTTCATGGTGAAACTACACACAGGATACACATACTTAGGATATAAATGGAGGCTACTAAGATGACAAATATATTCACCTTCATGGTGAAAAAATAAACATCCTCCATGACATGACCAACATAAAAAATAGGAAATGAGAAGGTTGACATTAAATCAAAACATTAAATCAAAATATTAAACTAAAATGATTTAGATAATTTAACTACTCCGGGGAGAGAGCATGTGCGATGCAGGAGGTTGGAAGGGCTGCGAGCTCCTGACGGCGTACCAAACAAAGGGTTTAATTAATTACATTTAAAACTCTGAAAATTGACTTTTTTTAAAAAAAATAATAATAATAAGTATGACACCGGTACAGATCACTCTTAAGACTTTGATGAGTGATTAAATAAATTGGCAAGAAAATCAGAGGAATTCCAGCATGAACTCCAGTAAAGACAAAGCAAAATAAGGAGGATTACCTGCGAGGCAAAATAACACAAGTATGAATACTAGACTTGATGAGATGGATGTGAAACTGGATAAAATATTGGAAAGTAACATCTCAACAAAGCAATTGTTGGACACTCTGTTACAGACAGTAAACTCGTTAGGCAAACACGTGGAGATGCTGACCGGGAAAAATCACGACAACAAAGTCGATATAGAAGCGCAGAAAATGCAAGTCACTGAACTAGAAAAGAAATTAGATCAGGCCATGGAGTGTATTAATCAACTTGAAAATCGGAACCGGCAAAATAATCAGACTCCTGAATATACCAGAAGGCGAGGAGGAAAACAATCAAATGATCCCCTTCTTGATTGACATTTTCGAGCAGAAATGGAGCTTGGATTCAAAAGAGGAGGACTTTGAGAGAGCTCATCATGTTGGAATAAGGCAAGAGACGGCCAAACACCCTCGAGCAATTATCTTCAAATTACATCATTTTCAGAAGAAACTTGAAATCCTAAAAAGGTCTAAGAAAAAGTTAGAAGGATGCAACTTCAGAGTGGTTTCGTATATGTCAGCGCAACTTCGGGCGAAGAGAGCTGCGTTTTGGCCTTTAAGAGAGCGGCTACACCAACAGAAGATCAAAACGTTCTTCCGAGGCTCAGCTACTCTCTGCGTGGACGACGGAGAAACGGTGGTGAGCTTTGAGACTCTGGAAGAAGCCAAGAAGGAATTGAAATGAAAATATCCAACAATAAAGGTTTTCAGATGAATGAGACCAAGAAGACAGCAGCCGGTAAGAGACCTCGATAGGACTCTTGGTAATAAAACTGATTAGCCTACAGACATTGAATTAGAAAATTGATGGACTAATTAAGACAGTAGCCAACGTGGTAACATGCAACAATATCGAGCTGGCTGTTTATGGACATTAGGTTACCAATAATTAGTTATATTTCAGCTTAAGAAAAAAGACTGATGGATTATTAGTTGACAAAGGTAATATGGATTAAATAATGGGTGCAGAGGGATGGGGCTGGAGGGGGGGGGGGTCGGGGCTTGGAATGGGACCCCTCTCTCTCTCTCTCTCTTTCTCTCTCTCTCCAACCTCTTGTTATATTTAAAGGTTCAAATCTTTTTTTTCTCTATTTTGTAATAATATTGTTTAAATGTATTATTAGTAAGATGGCCATGGTGATTTTGACGGTGAATTATGAGTTTTGTAACCATGTCCTCAACCTGATTTATGTTAGTTATATGAGGGGCTGGGAGAAATAAATTTAATATGATAGTCACTAAAACAGAGGGAGGAAAAATCACTTGTATAATTAGTAAAATGAATGATGTCGGGGAGGAGAGTGAGTGAGTGAGTGAATGACGAATGAATGGAAGAGTGATCAACTTTCTAGATATGGGTGAATGAGTGTCAGTGTATATATATTAGATTAAAAAAACATTGTTTGTACGTGAGTGGGGGTCATAGCTGTAGCAAAGCATGCTCTGATATGGGGAAACTAGGGGGTTAATGTTTGTTAGTCTGTATGTATGGATGTGTGTGTGGTTGGAGGGTCATGTAAGTATGTCTTCTGTCTTAGCTTTACTTAACCATAGCCGGTACGATCTAGTTAGGTTCTTCTCCGAGGCTTCCGTGGACTACACCATAGATTATGGTTACTACAACTGAAAGCTCTATAAAATCCCTTCCTAATACATTTAAAATAGTAACTTGGAATGTAAACGGTTTACAGGAAGGTACAAAAAAGTGAAAGTAATACAGCATTTACAGAAGCTGTCTCCCGACATTGTTTTAACGCAGGAGCTCCACTTTAAACCTGGGCAAATTGAACAACTTAAGGGTCAGTGGGTGGGGTCACAACACACAGATGACCACAGTCATTTTTTAATAGTCAAATGTGAATTGTTTGGGGAACTTTATACAATTAAAAAAAATTTAATAAATCAGCATTTAACAGAAGAGGAGTTAGTCAGTCTAATCTAATACTAATCAACACCAATAATAAAACAGAATCATACAATAGCACACTTAAATGTGGACTGTTAAATATAAGATCACTCTCCTCAAAATCAGTTTTAATTAATGATCTAATCATTGATAAACATATTGATTTAATATGCTTAACTGAGACTTGGTTACATGAAGAAGAATATGTTAGTTTAAATGAGTCAACACCACCCACACATTCTAACACTCATGTCCCCAGAAGCTCAGGCCGAGGAGGAGGAGTCGCAGCCATTTTTAATACTAGTCTATTAATTATCCCCAAGCCCAAACCGGAATACCTATCTTTTGAAAGCAGTGCTCTGACCCGTTGCATGTGAGAATACCATGAATCACTGTAGACCACCAAATCATCTAAGTAAACAGCACAGCCAGATAGCCCAGCCACCACACGATTCATCAAACGTTGAAACGTGGCTGGTGCATTCCTTAGCCCAAATGGCATTAAAATAGCCCAAAAAAGCCCAAAAAAGCCCAGATGGAGTGATAAAAGCAGATATTTCTTTTGCTCTTTCGGACAAAGGTACCTGCCAGTATTCCTTAAGCAGATCAAATTTACTCACATACTTGGCACCACCAACCTGGTCTATACAATCCTCCATACGAGGCAAAGGAAAAGAGTCAGGTTTTGACACCTTATTGACCTTTCGAAAGTCTGTACAAAAACGGAATGTTTTATCACTTTTGGCAACCAATAAACATGGAGAGGCCCAACTAGATGATGAGGGAACAGCAATGTCATTGTTAACCATATAGTCAATCTCAGAATCTAAATGTTTACGCTTCTCAGGAGAAACTCTATAAAAATGCTGACGGATAGGCTGAGAATCACCAACATCAATATCATGTTCCACCCAATCTGTACGAAAGGGCACATCACCAAATAACAGGATACTTTAAAATTAGCTCTTCAAATTCATTTGCTTGATCCATTGGCAAATGACCAAACAATCTCTTCAGGTTAGCAAGGGTCTCAGTATTTTTCAGCCGGCCTGTTAAACTATCATCAGGCTCAAGAACTGCATCATCCTGGACATTCTTCAAAACCATCCCCACCGTATCAGCTGACAAAGAAGGGCTAACTGCTGTTGATCCACATAGGGCATCACCAGCACTTCTAGAGGGATGAGCATAAAAAGGTTTGAGAAGATTTACATGAAACAATTTAACAGGCTTCTTTCGACCTGGAGTTGAGATCAAATAATTCTGGTCTGAGACACGTTTTATCACTGTACATGGACCAGAAAACTTTGCTTGAAAAGGTGAACTGACCAATGGACAGAGGGCTAAAACTTGATCCCCAACACTAAATGTGTGTAACTCAGTTTGGCGATCATATCTCTTCTTCATTTTGGTCTGAGATGCAGCCAACATTTGTTTTGCCAACTCTCCTGCAGTGTACAACCTATGCCTAAATCCATTCACATAGTCAATAAGATTGGTTGGTGGATCAGACTCCACCCAGCCATCTTTGAACACTGACAGTGGACCGTGGACAGTGTGGCCAAACACCAAATCATTTGGGCTAAACCCTGTACTCTCCTGCACGACCTCCCTTGCAGCCAACAGCAACCACAGCAATCCCTCTTCCCAATCTCTTCCTAATTCCGTACAATATGCACGCGGCAGAGATTTTAGAGTTTGGTGAAAACGCTCTAAAGCACCTTGGCTCTGAGCATGATATGCTGTGGACTGATTCTGTTTGATGCCAAGCAATTTTAAAACTTGATTCATTAAATAAGAAGAAAAGTTAGAACCCTGATCAGTTTGAATGATTCTGGGAATGCCAAACACTGATATAAATTGTGTCAGGGCCTTAACTACAGACCGTGCAGTTATAGTTCTCAATGGATATGCTGCTGGATATCTAGTACTTTGACACATGACTGTTAGCAAATACTGGCTACCAGAACATGCAGGAGGCAACGGTCCCACACAGTCAATAATAAGATACTCAAACGGCTGGCTGACTTACCGGAATCAGTTGCAGTGGAGCTGGTTTAATGATTTGATTAGGCTTTCCTGTTAGCTGACAAGTAACACAGTTTTTAATATGCAAGGAAACATCCTTCTTTAAATGTGGCCAAAAAAAATGCCGCAGTATCCGATCATATGACACCTAGATGACCTGACGCGTCATGAGCAAGCTTTAATACATGACCACGGAATTTAGAGGGAATTACAACCTGAAAAATGGGATCTCCAATAAATTTCTTACCATGGGACACCCACTTTCTCATCAAGATGCCATCCTGGAAAAAGTAACCACTGGATACACTTTCTACTTCACCAGCTGCCAACACAGATCCAAACAGTTCCTTTAATGATAGATCAGCCCTCTTTTCATCCTGCAGTACACTATGAGACACACACAAAGGAAAATCAGGTAAACATGGCAAAACAGTCTCAATCTTCTCATTTACATCTTCAGCCCCAGCTCGACTCATTGCCCGAGTAACTGCACATGCCGGAAATCCATCAGGAAAACAATCAGCACTTTCATCAGGCTGAGCTAAGCCAGAAGGAGAATGAGTGACTAGTGGAGAAGGTGACTTTGTCTCCCAAACACGACTACCAGCTAAGTTGTTACCTATAATTATATCTATACCATCAACTGGCAATGCTGGGCGGAAGCCAATACACACTTCACCATGCACCAACTCACATTCCAAATTAATCTTATACACAGGAACAGCCAACACATCCATCCCCATTCCACGCATGAGGATTATATCAACAGTATCATCTCTCTTAGAGAATGGCAAAACTGACTCCAGAATATAAGAATCACAGGCAGCAGTGTCTCTCAGTATACGAACAGGCACTTTGTCATCACAACCAGGAAGACTAACAAAACCATGTCTGACAAAAGGCAAAAAATCATCAATGCGGCCAACTACATCAGATTCCAGACCAATATCTTGCAATTCCCTATTATCAGCAACACAGCAGCAAGAGCAACAGGTTTCACTTACCCAGCATGTGGTTTTTTACTTTTAAGCATTGGGCAATCTGATTTCCAGTGCCCCGAGTCATGACAATAATTACACACATCTTTCTCAGATGGTCCTCGATTCCCCCTACCTGAGATGGTAAAATGTGTAGGAGATTTCCTGCTTGCATCTCTATGCATCATAAAGTCACGTCCAGTTTCAACCGATAAGGATTTATGTATGAGAACATACTCATCAGACACTGCTGCAGCCTCTGTAACCGTGGAAACTTTACATTCTGCAAGATAAGTCACGACCCTATTAGGTAGAGAATTTTTAAACTGTTCCATGATAATCAAGTTGCACAAGCCATCAAAATCATCCACACCGCAGGCTATACACACCGGTTAAAATTATTACAAAGTTCTCGCACAAACTCCATGTAAGACTGATTTGCTCTCTTTTCCCATGTTCTAAAACGCTGGCGATATGCTTCAGGGACCAACTCGTATGCCTGTAGTACAGCTGCCTTAACCGACTTGTAATTCAGGTTTTCATTACCTAACGCTGCATATGCCTCCTGTGCCTTTCCCAACAGTACACACTGAAGCAACAGAGTTTGGTCCGAGTCTGACCAGCCCCTAGCCTGAGCAATACGTTCAAACAAAGAGAAAAAAACCTCCGGGTCTCGTTCATTAAACTTAGGCAGGAGACGCAAATTACTGACAAAGTTGGGGGACCTAGATGGCAAAAATGAGCTGTCTTCCTCTCCTTTTGTTTTTGCCTCTCCTTTTCATGAGCCAGCTGCAACAACAACTCCTTTTGCTGTTCAAAAGTTAAGTTCCCAGATTGAACAAGCAACTGTTTTGTGGTAAAAGGTTGACTAAAACCTACTTGCTTACGAAGCAGTACTCCTTTCTCAAACAACTGTAATCTAACAACATCTCTAACGTCATCCTTACGCTTCTTATCCCCAATTGCACTTAAATCGAGGTCATACATTTCTGCAATTTTACAAAGTTGATACTTTGTGCAATTATCCAAAAACTCCTCACATGGAGCAGCAACAAAACTCTCTATTCCTGCCATTATTCGAAATAACCAAACAGCAAGTGTCACATAGGTCAGATAGATCATGGATATTTCCCTCTACCTTACCTGCCTACCGCAACAATAACCTATCTAACTGAATCCTAATCTTCATGTGGATTAGCGGTGGGTTATTTAAACACTTAAACCAGGAGTCCAGTTAAGCCCCCAGCATGCTGGGTACCCACTTGACAACTCCGGACGTGTACCCGAGACAACTGCTCCAAGCACACACACCACACAAAAATAACAAACTAAAAAAAATAAACCAACGAGTCACATGGACCCGTTGCTAAACCTACCAAGGGAAACTCCACAAAAGTATGAACTTTTCACACCAAAGGACCATGCAGACACTGCTGACTTTTCACCATATCTGCAGAATAACATTTTCCCTTACTAAAACTCAAATTTTTACCAAACTAATTTACCAAAATGCATCACCCCAACACGGATAGTCTGAACTACACATCAGTCCGAGTCACAAACCATGCACTAATATAAGCTGCATACAAGTACCAAACAAAACATATTACACAAAATGGCCACAGAAAGCTCAAATTTAGAAGGACGAGCCCCCACTTGTCACGGACCGAGCCATACAGCCATGACAACAAAGGGAGATGCACACAAATAAGTCAATTTACAAATTATTTATTAAGGAAAATTAATTAGAAAATTAAGAAAATAATCTAATATAAACATAGCGTGTGTCATCAGTAACATCAGTAGTGTAAGTGAGTGCATGAGTGGAAAAATGTAAGAGTGCAGTGTTGTATGGTGTGAAAACTACAAACAAAACCAGCAAACAAACCAGACTGCTGTATCAGGCAGGAGAGAGAGAGAGAGACTGAGCTTCAGAGGCCTTTTTGAAAGCTACTGACACACAGGTCCCAGGTGTGTCAGTGCTGCAAATGAACTCAGGTGTTTCACTCTGCAGCTCACTCTGTTCCGGCCCATCTGAAGTACCTGCAAAACACAGTCAGGAGGGCAGGGTCGTCACACAGGCTTTACGTAGATTAGAAAGAAAATGGCGTTCCACTAATCGAGAAGAATCTCATGTAGCCTGGAAAGATGGTCTTGTAGCTTATAAAAAGCCCTTCATAAAGCTAAAGCAGCCTATTATTCTTCTTTAACTGAAGAAAACAAAAACAATCCAAAGTTTCTGTTCAGCACTGTAGCCAGGCTGACACAGAGTCACTGCTCTACTGAGCCGTCTATCCCTTTAACACTGAGCAGTGACGACTTCATGAATTTCTTTGAGAATAAAATAACATCAATAAGAGAAAAAATTGACCACCTCCTCTCTTCTAGTGGTAATGAGAGAAGTTCTAGCACAATACCCTTAGAAGCACCAGATATACAGTTACACAGTTTCTCCCATATAGATCTCCCAGAATTAACATCACTAGTATCCTCATCAAAACTGTCAACCTGTCAGTTAGATCCCATCCCCACCAAACTGTTTAAAAATGTTCTTCCATTAATTAATCACTCCATTTTAAATCAAATTAATCTTTCCTTATTAACTGGATATGTACCCCAAGCCTTTAAAGTTGCAGTTATTAAGCCCCTTCTTAAAAAAATCTACCCTCGACCCAGAGGTTTTAACCAATTATCGCCCAATATCAAATCTTCCTTTTCATTTCTAAAATACTAGAAAAGGCAGTTGCGAACCAGCTATGTGAATATCTGCATAGTAACAGGCTGTTTGAAGATTTACAGTCAGGATTTAGATTACACCATAGCACAGAAACAGCACCTAGTTAAAGTTACCAACGACCTCCTCTTGGCCTCAGATAATGGTCTGGTCTCTATACTTGTCCTGTTAGATCTTAGTACTGCATTTGATACCATTGATCATAAAATTCTACTGCAGAGACTGGAGCAGACTTTGGGGATCTCAGGTTCTGCCCTCTGCTGGTTTCAGTCATACTTATCTGATAGATTCCAGTTTGTACATGTTAATAACAATGACTCATTGCAGACAAAAATTAATTATGGAGTTCCACAGGGCTCAGTTCTTGGCCCTATACTTTTTACCTTATATATGCTTCCTTTAGGAAACATTATTAGAAAGCACAACATACACTTTCATTGTTATGCAGATGATAGACAACTTTATTTATCAATGAGGCCGGAAGAAATAAATCAGGTTGTTCAACTCCAGGAATGTCTTAAAGACATTAAGTCCTGGATGACCTGTAACTTCCTACTTCTAAACTCAGACAAAACTGAGGTTATCATACT
>JAFBJR010000237.1:1872108-1912232 GCA_016785285.1 Brachirus orientalis | reverse complement strand
ACCCTAACCCTAACCCTAACCCTAACCCTTACCCTAACCCTAACCCTTACCCTAACCCTAACCCTCAAGTTTAGAATCACTTATGTCATGTTTATAGAACTACAGTGTCATTTATACAAGCAGCAGCAGAGATTATTGATAAGAAATTATACTGATGAACTTTTAATCAAAGCATAGTAAGAATGACAGCATTATTATTGTTACTGATGATAATAATAATAATAATAATTATAATGATAATATCATCAAAACTGGATCTGGATCCCGCAGCCTGCAAGATGAGGACAGAGGGAGAGAGAATGGAAGGAAGCAGACATAGACTTGGGAAGGAGGAAAAAAAATAAGGTTAATGACACATAATTTAGTCACATTCATACCCTGAGTCTGAGAGAGTGAGTGTGAAAGAGTGAGTGTGAGTGCACCACAGGAAATCCCCCAGCAGTCTAGGCCTATAGCAGCATAACTAAGAGGTGGTTCAGGTTTCCCTGAGCCAGCTCTAACTATAAGCTTTATCAAAAAGGAAGGTTTTAAGTCTAACTTTAAATACAGAGACAGTGTCCGCCTCCTGAACCGACATTAGCAGTTTGTTCCACAGGAGAGGAGCCTGGTAACTAAAGGCTCTGCCTCCCATTCTACTTTTATGGACTCTGGGAACTACAACTAAACCTGTGTTTTGGGACCGAAGTGATCTGTTGGGCTGATAAGGTGAAATTAGATCTTTAAGATATGATGGGGCCTGATCATTAAGGGCTTTGTACGTGAGGAGGATTTTAAATTGAATTCTAAACTATATGGGGAGCCAGTGTAGAGAAGCTAACACTGGGGTGATATGGTCTCTCTTACCAGTTCCTGTTAGAACTCGTGCTGCAGCATTTTGAATTAACTGACGAGTTTTAACCGACAGTATGAATATTAGTGACAGTATAAATGAAAGGCCTGAAACCATTAACATACATTCTCACCATTTGTGTTGAGGAACACCATCAGAGGATTCTCCAAACCCTGGTGGTAACACGATGCACTTTACTGATAGCCTACTGAGCAGCGCAGGCTGGAACAAAATTGAGCTTGTCACTATTGTTGTGCTGTCGCCCTGATTGTACGCAGATAGTATAGGCGGCCCGATTATCCGGTTGTGGCTGCCAATGTTCCATGTTATATCCGCTACGGGGTGGGACTGGGCGGTACATTGGCCTCAGTGACTCCTGGAGATAAGGTCTCATAGGTCGCCTCTGGTTTGGGTAAAACTGGAGGAAGAAAGATGTTTAATCACTATAATTCAATTATTAAATTTCATATCAATTAAAGTTCCAGTGTGTGAGACTTAGTGACATCTAATGGTGATTAATACAGCTTAAAAGCTTAATACAGTATGTATATTATGCTATCTATGCATATATTATGCACATACCTACATAGTGTATTTGCATATTTACACACACAAAAAATAAAGTAGAACTGTACTTTCCTTACACACTTGAGAAAGAGAGGCCTAAAGGGAGGAGTTTATTACAATTTACAGTGTCACCATTAGATGTCACAAATTCTTACACACTGAACCTTTAATAGGTTAACTCTACTCCATTAGTGTAGAAAAAAAGGAGGCCGTCATGGAGAAATTACAGGTCAAATATACATTATTACACATTTTTAAATGATAACTAATGGTATGGGCCACATATAAAATATATATACTGTATATAAAGTATGTGAAATTCAAGGCCCTTGGTCAAGGACTTGGTAAAAGGGTGAAAGGGCAGATGCTTGAGCAGTGAGAAAGACCTGGAATCTGTCTGTGCACATCTAAGTCTGGAACTTTACATGCACATGAATCCACCCATGGTAACATGTTGTTCAAGCTGCTGGGAAAAAAACAAGCATTCATGTTCAGTCACTGAGCCAGAGCAAGCAACACATAACAGAGGCTTCATACAGAGGTTCAGCTCCTGTGGTATTTCACATACTATCACTTTACCTGATCTCATGACATACACTTCAATCAGTTTATTATTACAATAGCACTTTTTTACAATTTTAATGACACTGGAAAGTTAACTTACTTGGCATTTAAACTTATAAAGTCCACAAATGTAATTAGATTGTATCACTGACTGAAGAAATATGAAAAGAGTACAAGAGTAAAATACAGTAATTACTCATAAAAGGAGAAAATATACAAGTGAAAAAATAAAGTACAAATAAAAACACAAACACGGGTATATGAGTACCTGTTGTGATGATATAAATCGAAGCTTAACTTAGCAAAAAGAGGTAGTGACAATTTACTAGCAAAAGGAGAACAAAAACCAAAAAAAAAAACAAGCCAAAGAAAACCTAAATAAAAAGAGCAGAGGCTAGCTGGCTTGCGGGGCAGAGTCCACTGAGTCCTTGGAAACTAGGAGAAAGAAAAAAAAACAAGACATTAATAAAAGATCGCAGATGTGAAAAAAACAACTACTTAAGAAGATGATCAAATGGTCAAGAGTAACATCCAACGAGGAGTATACCACTTGACTTGACGAGGCGCTCTGTTGAGGGGATGAGTTGCAGGTGCGTACCCAGAGGCTCTGCCCGGCTGCCCAGCCAGCCCTCTGTATAATAAAATAAAGAGATCACTGGTGGCGACCAAGGCCAATGCAACGAGGTGTCAACTTCCTGGAATCTCCCTGGAGATTCCATACCTGCGAGGAGAACTGGGGTCAACGGTCTGAGACAATGTCCATTGGGGATGCCATGGAGACAGAAGACGTGGTTGACCAGGAGATCAGTGGTCTCAAGGGTAGAGGGTAACTTGGTGAGTGGAATGAAGTGAACGCATTTTCAAAAACGGTCGATAATGGTGAGAATGACAGTTTGGCGGTGGAGAGTTGAGTCTTTTGGCTGAACGGAGGTATGAAAGGTATCGCAGCAACCACAACAAGTAATTCTCTGTTTCCAATGACTCCAGCAAGGCAGCCTCTGCCCCTGGAGTTCACTGGAAGGGGAGTGAGACAGAGGTTAACCTGGTGAGAGGAGAGGCCCCTTACTGTAAACATGGATAAACCAGTGGTAAAAGTTGGCAAACCCCAGGAACTGCTGAAGCTGTTTGTGGTTCTGAACAGGGGTCAATTCACAACTGCCTCGATCTTCTCAGGGTCTGGTTTCAATTTGCCATCTGCCAAAACATAACCAAGGAAATTAACAGAAGATACGTGAAATTCACATTTCTTAGCTTTCACAAATAATTTGTTTTCCAAAAGTCTTTTCAAAACCAAACAGACGTGTTGCTTGTGTTCTTGACTTCACTCAAATCGTGGTAATGGGGGGGACGGAGGATAAATAAGGTGGAGAATCAACCAAAGGGGGAAGGGTGTGACGTGGGCTTAGCTGAACGTAAACACTGGGAATGACAAAAGGTGCTCCAACTGATAATGAAGGAAGTGACCGGGTCAATATGGGGGTTGTTTTAATCAACGGAGAACTAGCACCACAGGTGACAACGATGAGGAAATTACCAAAAAGAAATCAACTCATGATGGTTTCTGGGTTAGTGAGAGGGGTTCAGTTCCCTCCAGCCAAACAATGTCTCTTTTGTAGATAACTGGAAAACATTCTGGGAAAAACCTGGTCTTATAAGTTCATTAAATTAAATTTTTCAATTTTATTTGTATAGTGCCAAATCACAACATACATTATCTCAAGGCACTGTACATAGTAAGGTGTAAGAAACCCAACAGTTCACACAATGAGCAAGCACTAGGCATCAGTGGAGAGAAAAAAATCCCTTTTAACAGGAAGAAATCTCTGACAGAACCAGACAATAAGGAGGGATGGCATCCATCCCACTTTGGAAAGAGCAGCCCTCTTAGATAGAAACACAGCTCGCTTAATTAGACATCAAAACCCCTGACAATCCAGAGTTGAGACCATGAAACAGATGTGCAGTCCTAAACTCTCCTTTGTGCTTTTGCTGCAGCAGTCACCTTCCCAGCACCATATAGTTTCAGTGTCTGTCCCCCGGCCACCTAAATTACTTAGCCAGAGAATAAATACAAGAGAAGTGATTTACACAAACCTAATAAAAATCAAAACCACCACTAAAAGTGAAATTAAATATACTTCAATAAAATGCGGCTATTAAATATCAGGTCACTTTCCTCAAAATCACTCTTAGTCAATGATTTAATTGCAGATAATAATATTGATCTATTCTGCTTAACAGAAACATGGTTACAGGAGGGGAAATTTGTAAGTTTAAATGAAACCACTCCTCCTTGTGAGGATATGGTGGGTGTATGGACCCGAAAGGAGCGGAGTTCCAGACGACTGGTTCGGTTAACGAGTTTATTTGCAAAGGGGAAACAAAAAGGGGCTGACCGAGGCAACAGAAGACGAGGAGACCGGCTGGCAGCTGAGCGAAGCCTCCCGAGATAACTCTGAGGGGGAAGAGGAAAAAAGACTAGGTTAGGGCGAGCACTGAACTGATAGGCAACAAGGTGCAAGGCTGGAGACTCCGCCCAGCCGACCAGACAAGTCTCCTGAAATAAAGGTGAGGGTAGAGTGGCACGAGGTGTGTTACTGGCGTCGAGTTACCGCTTGACTGGGGTTTACGCGCTGACACCTGCCGTTGTCCAAACCAGCGTATAAGAAGGGCTTCCAGTGATCAGGGAATTGCCGGCAGGTGCAAGGCTGGAGACTCCGCCCAGCCGACCAGACAAGTCTCCTGAAATAAAGGTGAGGGTAGACAGTAAACAGCCAGAAACCAAAATAAAAGCACAACACAACACCGAGATAATTGCTAGAGGCAGGGAACCAGATCCTGACACTCCTACTCATATTTAAACATATTCCATGAAGCACAGGCCGAGGAGGAGGGGTTGCAGCAATTTATAACTCCAGTCTACTAATTAAATCAAAACTAAAACCTAAGTATAAGTCATTTGAAACTCTTATTCTTAATCTAGCTCATCCAAACTGGAAACTACAGCAACATGTCCTGCTAGTTATTGTCTACCCTCCACCTTTGACTTTCTACCTGAATTAGTTCTTAGCACAGATAAAGTTATTATGGGTGATTTCAATATTCATGTAGATATTGACAGTGACAGTCTGAGCTCTGCTTTTATGTCTGTAGTGAACTCAAGTGGTTTTATCCAACATGATGATAAACCCACTCATAACTTTAACCACATCCTCAATCATGCGTTGACTTTAGTCAATTTAGAATTTAATGGTTTCCCCCATTACCCTGTACTCTCTGTACTGTCCATTTTCTATTCAAATTTAATTTTCCTATGATCAACTCCAGATGGTGACAGCACATGTCACACCCTGAATGAGGAGATGATGATAATTGTTATTAATGTTCCTGATTCTTGAATCATCCTGGTCTCTGTCTTCTTATCTTTTCTCTTTCTGTAATATTTGATGTTTTGTTTTTGATCTGTTGAACGTATCTCTGTACATGTGACACTTACTGCATGTCTGTCCGTCCTGGAAGGCGGATCCCTCCTCTGTGGTTCTTCCTGAGGTTTCTCCCATTTTTTCCCTGTAAAAGGGTTTTTGTGGAGTTTTTCCTCACTCAATGTGAGGGTCTAAGGATAGAGGATGTCACTTGCTGTACAGACTGTAAAGCCCTTCGAGGCAAATTGTGTTTGTGATGCTGGGCTATATAAATAAATTTGACTTAACTTGACCTGACTTTGGTCTGAGTTCACGGTCTGATGGGTAACAGTCAGGAAGGAAGTACTGTCAATGGCCCATAAAGGTCTAAGGGGATTACCTGTAATCAAAGGTAAATCTAATTGTCTAAGGAAGTCAGCATCAATGAAATTGTCATCAGCCCAAGTCCACTACAACCTGGAGTGAGAGTGTTGTGCCCTGGTGAGTGAGAGTAGCTGGTAAGTTTACTCAATGGGAAGAGTGGGGATGTGATGCAGTGTTGCTTACCTGAATACTCTTCTCTCTGGGTGTGCCTCTCCTGTGAGGTCTGAGTCTACAGTCCTGTTGGAGGTATCCAGGGTGTCAACAGTAAATACACAGTCCAAGTCTCTGTCTTCTCTGCCACTCAACGGGAGTGAAACGGGTGCTGCCCAGTTGTATGGGTTCCTCAGAGGTGACAGATGAAGTGGATGATTGGACCTCAGAAGCCGCAGTGTAGCTGGTGATATTCTGGGGAGAGAGTACTGGGGAGAGGCCTGTGTGGAGCCCCTATTCTCTTTGTTATCTATTCTATCTGCCAAGCTTATGAGTGCCTCTGAATAGCGCCATAGCATCGCTTAAAACTTGTTCATGCCAGTTAACAGTATTGTCATGGTGGTTCTCTGTGGAGCTGGCTTAGCTCCTGATATAAATACAAAAGACTAATTCCAGGTAATGAAAACCAACAATTCATACAATCTGCCCAATGAAAATAATTGTGTGTGCGTGGGTTCTCACCGGCGGTAGAAAATGAATGAATGAATGAATGTTAAACACTGGATAGTTAAATGAGATTGTTTTAAATGACTTCTCTTTGCGCAGTTTTTTTCCACCGTTGTTGTCCAATTTTTGCCATATATTTAATGCTAGATTGACAGCGGCTAAATAATCATATGCAGAAAAATGCTTCATTTCCCACATTACAAGTAAGGACAGCTGAATTGACAGCTGACAAAGTCCCCTCTTTGTCAGGCTGAGGTAAACAGTTTTCCCCTTGAAGGTTCATGACATTTACTTTCCAAGAACAACCAAAAAGAGAAACACAAATGAAAATAACACATGCATTGGTTAGTGTAAAATAGAAGTCTTCTGTACTGTACCTTTGTTTACACTAAACAATGGTCATGGTTATGAAGGAGGTTACCTCTAAATAAACATGAATCATTTCTTTAATTTTTATAAATGAACAATATTGAGTGCTTTGAAGTTACTGTGAGTTTATTTTGGCATCATAATGAGTTTTCACAGGGTGAACTCAGGAATAGTGCCACACATTATTTTGCTCTAGAGAGACTTCTTTGTTGGGGAACCATTTAGGACATTTACAAATATTACAAAAATATTAAAGCACAAAAAAGCTCAAGCTGAGCTATTATGTAGAAGTATGTGACAGATTTGTCAAATGATAAAAATCCTATAATATAGTACAAACCTTTAATATGAACATCAAGATATTTTTCACCACCCACTAATGCCATCTAGTGGCTACCTGAAGAATTACACTACCATTCCCACAGTGAATAAAAAGCTGAATTATTTTGCTGTTACATTTTCAAGAAATTACAAAACAGTAAAACATTTCTTGGGTTACCTTACAAATTTTAAATGCTATTATTTTTATATGTTGTATTTGTTTCCTTTAATTTCTCCCAATTTCTTTCCTCATATAATCTGATTTTAATTAACCAATTGGCTAAATTACCCATATGTGTGAATGTGAGAGTGGATGATTGTTTGTTGTTTGTCTCTACGTGGCCCTGTGATGGACTGGTGACCTGTCCTGGGTGTACCCCACCTTTACTCTTATGTCAGCTGGGATTAGGCACCAGAAGATGAGTGAGTGAGTGAATTCTGTTCATTTTTCCATTATGCTTCTTTCCTACAATCCTTCATCTAATCTTCCTTTTCCTGTCATTTTCTTGCCTTTGTTTTTTTTTTTTTAAAAAATATGATTGCAAAATGTAAAAAATATGAATGTAAAAAATGGGAAAAACCATTTGGAACCTTTTTTTTTAGATAAAAATGAGAAAAATATTAACTATATTTTTCTCGTTTTTAGTCAAGACTTGATTTTTCCATATTAGTGAAATGATCCTTTAGAGAGTTATTAAGGCTTTCATTTAGTTTCTGTTATGATTTTGGATAGGACATGTCTGGATCCAAAAGAAGAGCGGAAGTCAAGCCATTAAAAAACAAGAGAACTAGGATTTAGTTTGTGAGAGTGAATGGTTGTCCGTCTCTATGTGGCCCTGTGATGGACTGGCGACCTGTCGAGGGTGTACCCTGCCTCTCGCCCTATGTCAACTGGAGTTAGGCACCAGCGCCCCCCGCGACCCTCAGTGGAGGATAAAGTGGTAGAAAATGAGTTCAGTTGTTTTTACTGGATGTTTAATGCAGTATTTTGCTGCAGAAATTTAAAGCATATAAAACCTGCATTCAAAACCACTTACTTTTATACTAGAGTTAATTTGATTTTAGACACTAAAGAAATTAATGTAACCTACATTTCCTTTAATGCAATTTCCCAGCTTGGGATTAATAAAGTATATCTATCTATCTATCTACCTATCTATCTATCTATCTATCTATGTCTGTGACTGTTTTGATTCTGTTTTCTAATCCCCATGTGTAAATGCTTTAGAAACAACTGCATAAAATGTGAATAACATTGAGACAATGAAAATGGCATTTTGGTAATTTTCATGTACTATAATAATTTCTGATTAAAATATATAATATTAAGATATTTAATTCATGTACAGTGCCCTCTCATTACAGAACGGTCTAATGTTTAAGTTTGTGTTTACTGAGAAAGTCTAATCAGGGAACAGGACTGTGTGTCTTCATGTTCTCACTTTAAGTGTACTGTAACATCTTACACTGACTGCATTAGCTGGGACACACAGAGACTCCCTCACTGAGTGACTGATTCGGTCAATATGTGTCTATGACTCTGTAGTGAGTGAACAATCACTTAAGCCCCGTCTGCTGCCACTGGCTGCTGTCTGACTTGAGTCACAGCAGAGCTCAGCTGAACTGTGAGATGAACAAATCATTTCAGTAAGTGACTCAGTTCAGTTCGAACGAACCACCCCTAGATTGAATTACATGAACGATGTGAATGCTGTGTTGATTGGACACATGTTCTAAAAATATTTCAAAGGTGCAAATAATTTAGACCTAGTCTGTTGGAGGAGACTGGGATCCTCTGCAGCCCCTGATACAGTTTCTGACACTTGTCTGAATGTCCTGGCTGAAGTTTTTTTATGCTGCAATCTTTATTGGTGAGGGATATATTTAAACTGGAAGAGCAGAAAATCTGAGTTTGGTCCTCTTTTATGACATATTGATGAGCAAATAAAAAAATATATATCAGAGGTTTACTGTGTTTATAATGTACTTGGAACAACAATCTAAAATTGTTTTGCAAATGTTTATATCCCATCTGTTTTAGTTAGATTATATATTATTATAGTTTTATTTTAGTTAGGTGATTTGCTGACTGAAGTTGGTTAGCTGGTTGTTTGTTTGCCAGTGTGAGGTACAAATGCCACGGTGTAGGAGACTAATGTCAGTTTTCCATTGAATGGTAACAAGTGGCTGTTTACCACAATATAGACAATTTTTACTCAGCTGTCCTGTCATGCTAACACTGACACTGACAGCAAGCTGTTTGGCTGAGGGCTTGTTCAGAACATTAACATAACTTAATATGTTAGTAAGAGGGAAAAAAGTGTTTAAAATGCTTTATCATAATGCATTTCTAATACAGGAACACCAAATTAGCATACTCTTTTTACAAAAGTACACATTCAGTGTGTAAATAAATAAATAAATAAATAAATATGTGTAGGGTTTAACCCCCCAATGTTCAACCCAAAGTTACGCCCTTGCCAAAAACCCTATCCGTATATTTTTTGACAATGCTCTAGGGGCCATTTTATACAAAGTACAGACGAAAGGGCCCGTACTTTGCATTAATTTTGAAACGCAGCAATACCACTGGAACTTGTGGGGGGCAGTATCAATTAATAGTCCAGTCAGTCAGGAAAACAAAAAAAAAAGAGTCATGTTTGTTGATACCTGTACCTGTAACATACCAATGCAAAAAAAAAAAACAGAGGTACAGTATGTAGAGTAGTAACGGCGATATCGTTTGGGATGGACAGAGCTAAAAAAAAAAGACAGAAATGGTGGATAAATGGGCCTTTAAGCACATGGAATGTCGTAAAGCCACATAGATAACATTTTACATTTTAAGCCAGAGGAACAAAGTATTACAATGTAGCATAATGGTTTAGTTATTTAGTTCAGTTTCATTCTCTTTTATGTACTGTTTACACTATGTTGCATGGGGGAAATGACAAACCTGGCACACATATATCTGCCTTTTCACTTTTATTTTATTGCACTGAAGAGTAACTCAAAGTGCATTTGTCTGAAACTGAGTATTAAAATAACAATGAACACCAATCATTTTCCTAACATTTCCAGACATGTATGGCACATTAGCTGGTACTACAGCACAAAAGGGGAATAAATACTGCTTTTTGAACAAAAGACACACAAAAGCACACAAGGAGATTATGACACAAATATCAAGAAAAATACAGAGAGAGAAAACATCACTGCTGGTCGATAAGAGAGTTAAAGGGGAGGAAGTGCTACAGGAATTTACATTAGAAAACAAGCATTTAGTCTGTGTTCTGTTAAGTCAAATCAGTGTTGCTTTTGACTGATTCCTGACTGAAAGCTAAAAGGCCCAGTGTGTAAAAAATAGTGACATCTAATGGTGAAAATCCAGGTTGCTCCACACACTACGATGTGAAGGCCACGGAACTACGTTGGCCTTCACATACCAGAATTAAGTGAACACTTTTCTTAAAGTCAAGGATTTTTCCTTAGCATAGACTATATAAAAATTATTGCAGTCTTCTTGGTGCAAAACAAACTTCCATTGTGAAGCCTTGTGACTTGCAATTGTTTTTAACTTTAAGTTTACAGACGTAAACTTAAGTGAGTGTACACCACTCAGTGCCTGTACACTCATATCTGTCATGCCATATTTTCCTCCAATTAGAAACATAATTTACAAACTAAATCCCAAAAGTCATGATGCTGTGTAAAATGTCCAGTACACTTGCAATCAAGTTTTCAGGTGCTTTCAGGTAAATTAGTAAATTATACAGTTTTAATTGTTAAATAAAACAAATATTACAGGATTTTATTGAAATTCAGCACTAAATACTACTTTCAATGACTACTGCAGTTTCAGTTATTCAACCCCCTGAATAGAATTCCTCATTCCTCAAGAGCACACATTTTGTGTTGAATTTGTAACATTAGTTGTATTGTGCTATTTAAATTATTCCTGTTTGATTTGTTTATTGCAGCTTGTAGTTTGTACATTTTGCAAATAAACCTAATGTACAGTGGTGGTTAAATGATTTTGATTACAACTGTAAATAAAAACAAAAGCAATGATTTGCAAATCTCATGAACCCCAATTTTATTTTCTATAGAACATAAACAACATATATGATGATGATGTTGAAACAGAGGCATTTTACCATTTCATGAAAAATATTTGCTAATTTTGAATTTGATGGCAGCAACACATCTCAAAAATGTTTGAACAGAGGCAATTAAAGGCTGTAAAAGTAAATGGCACAAATCAAAAACAACTGGAGGAGCATTTGACAATTAGGCCAGTAACATGATTTGGTATAAAAGGAGCATTTCTGGGAGGCTGAGCCTCTGAGATGTAAAGATGGGCAAAGGTTCACCAATGTGCAAAAAACTGTGTCTAAAAATTATGGAACTTATGGAGCTTACACATCTGGAAAGGCACCATCAATGCTGAAAAGTACATAGAGGTTTTAGAGCAACATATGCTCACATTTAGACAACGTCTCTTTAAGGAAAAGTCTTCCATATTTCAGCAAGACAATGTTAAATCACATACTGCATCCATCACAACAGCATAGCTTAACAGGAGAAGAGTCCAGGTGCTGAAATGGTCTGTCTGCAGTCCAGACCTTTCACCAATAGAAAACATGTGGTGCATCATGAATTAAAAATCTAGCAGCAAAGGCCCAGGACTGTTGAGCAGCTAGAATCCTGCATCAGACAAGAATGGGACAACATTCCTTTCCTAAATCTCCAGCAACTGGTCTCCTCACTTCCCAGACGTTTACAGACAGTTGTTAAAAAAAAGAGGAGATGCTACACAATGGAAAACATCAAACTGTTCCAACTTTTTTGAGATGTGTTGCTGCCATCAAATTCAAAATGAGCAAATATTTTTCATGAAATGGTAAAATGTGTCAGTTTTAAGATCGGATACACTGTTTATGTTCTATTGTGAGAGAGATTTGGAAATCATTGCATTCTGCTTTTATTTACATTTTAAATAGCATCCCAACTTTTTTGGAGTTGGGGTTGTACAAAATTGACAGAATATCTATTGTAGAGGAGCTTTAACTAGTAATCAAGACCATTAACTCCTCATCTTTATATGAAGTAGGCTCATTTGTTTCATACACTTCAATTTTGCAAACAGTGGAGTGGCCCCCTGGTGGCTAACTGCTACTTCCATCATACTTCCTAGGCTTCAATTTTCAAGCGAGAAGACTATGTCCATTCCCATCCCACCCACCCACTCCCACATTGTGCAGTCCAGCTCCCGCCAGCGCCCGCAATAAGCTTTGAAAATGTGTCCCACGCCGCAATGTTTTGTGTCGGGTCTCAGGGGAGTTCAGGGCTCTAGTTCACACCTATGACCAGGAGTAGCTGTTGGGGGAGGATTCATTGCACAGCAAATGTGCTAGTTACGTAACTAAACTCGACTTTTCAAAACCACTTGCTCGAGCTCAGGTAAACAGAGAAGTTCTCAGAAGTGGCTGAAGTTTTTATTGTGACACTTTAGTGATGTTTAGATATGGAAAGGACACAGGGACACACCAAAAACACCAGAAATTTGATTTTCCACTGAATGTCCTCTTTAAACATCCAGAATGAGGTCAAAGCAAAATTACTGCATCTCAAAAACAAATTTTAGAGTGATGACTGAGGTGATAACTTTTGCTGCTCACAAGGACAAAAACATTAGCGGGCATCAAAGATCATCAAAAAGCTGATGTTGACACCGGGTTGGATTTTTCCTTCACTTAAAATTGACTCTAGTCATTATATACATAAAATATATAACAACTTTTTGAACTAGTGTTACATTTTTTACATACGAGAAATACTTTTTTGCAAATCTAATCAGTGCATCTCTGAGCCCAAGTGAAGGTTTGTGGTGATTTGTGTCAAGTTCATGAGAAATGGACAGACAGAAAACCACAAAACCTAGAGCCATAATGTGTAAAAAAGACAAAGGTATTGTCAGTGTTATGCTGATCATATGAGTTTCACTTTGTGAGGCCTTTGACCATCTATATGTAAACATTTATGCCAAATTTAGGTAGAATAACTGTAGATATTTGTAAAACTGTAAATATTTGTAATTACATTAAATTAAATATTTTTTGTGTGCTTGTTGAACAGGAACTGTTTGTATGAAATAAAGTTAGAGTAAAATACAGCAGGAAAACTTATGTCTCAAAAGCAGCTTATTGTCTTGTGTGAAACACTTAATTCTGTGGAGAAAGAGGGAGGGGTGGCCTCACTGCATATTAAAAACAGAGAAACTTGACAGAGAAACATGACATTGCACTTTTTCTGTTTTTGACCTGAGAAACATATACCCTGTATGTGAGGTTTGATGTCATCTTTTTTTTTTTTTAACCTTGTTAGGTTGCAAATTTTCAACTCTCCTATTGTGAATTGATTATCTTTCACCTGAAATTTCAAAATTGAAAATCTTGGCATCTGCAGCTCAAACGAACCATAGATTCGGTCCAAAAATGTAACAGCTTCTGCGTGGGACAAAAAATTCAAAATACAGCGAAAGGTTGAGGTCCAGAGGAACTTATGCGCAGACATTGGTAAACTTAACACAATATGTTATTAATGGTGTCTGTCTGCAATAAAAGTTGGCAACAGTTTCTATATTCCAGCACATTCCACACATTTGTTCATAGTTTTTGTGGACATGCATCCTTTTGTTAACACTTATTGTAAAAGGCATCAGGCAGCAGAGGGACAGAGTCTTCGCTCATCTTGTCCTTGCTGTCATCTGTTGACTTCATTAAATTATTCCTGGTATGGCATTCGGCTAGTTTCTCCTTCTCAACTCTGTCTGAATCAACACTCAGAAGAGTTGGGAACTCCCTGTAGTATGGCATTGTGATGTATGGCACCAGATGCAGCTGACTGCTGTCATTGACGAGCTGGACGCAGGTGTAGAAATCAGGCGGCATGTGGTTGGTGGTGACAGCGGTGGCAACAGGTGCAGTTAAAGAGTTGTCTTGACCGATGACATTGTAGTCCTGTAGCTCAGGTCTTGGCAACACAGCAGGGATGAGCAGTGTTGGAGCAAAGGCTTCAGGAGGCGAGGAGCAATGGGGCGACAGACTCTGCACATATGATGCTGGGTTTTGGTGTGCAAACTGATTATGAGCAGTTACAGGCTTTATGTCACACGGAACGATCAGAGAATCTTTCTCCTTGTTGGTGGAGTCTGTGGGGACACTGGAGTCCTCTGTTGTTGTGAGACAAATGCTGTCCACAATGACCTGCTCCCAGATTTCCTTAGTGGCGCTTGGAGGTCTGTAACTGTGAAAGTTACTTAGATGGCGGTTGATTTCATCCAGATGCCCATTCTTAGGGTGGAGATGAAGGGGTGCAAGAAAAATAAAAGAAGTCAAAAGGATAAAGAGGCAAAATTAGGGGGAAAATTGAAGATGATGCAAAGGCAGACAGTCGCAGAGAACAACATAAGGGGGAAAAAAATAAAAAAAAAACAGGAAGACAATTTGATGCAAAGGACAAAAAATTATAGAAGAATGACAGGAAAATAAATGATAAGGTGAGATGAAAAGAGAGGAAAAATGCTACGTAAGAAAATATGGGAGGGAACAGATGACAGAGGAGGAAAGAAGGGGAGACCAGTAGAAAGGAAGGAAACGGAGGAATGAAGGATACATAAAGAGGATGAAAAAGAGTGAAATGACACCAAAAAACAAGAAAAGAAAGACAGGGAAAAGAACTGCCAAAAAGTATGAAGGGGAAAGAAAAGGACGAGGAGGGAACAAGTAGAGAAGAAAATGGGGGAAGATGATTTTAATGAATAACAGGGAGATGAAGTGGGAGGAATGGAGGAAAAGATGAAGATGAGTTAATAGAAAAGAAAAGAAAATGTCAGGTGGGATTGGCACCTGCAGCCCCGCAAGCCTCATGTGGAGAATAAAGTGGTAGAAGATGAATCAATGAAAAAATATGTCAAAATGAAGAGGAGTGTAAAGGGTTACATGCAACAGAGCAAGCAGGACAACACATTTTTTTCATGAGTCCTTACATTATACATATATATATATATATATATATATACAGTATGTGAAATAATCCTTTACTTTTTTCACATCTTTTTTAAGGATTGAATTGTATTTCATATAATTGTTTTTCTTAAATATATATAATTGCTACTTTTATTCCTATTTTGCATTGTTTTTCTATATTCTTGTCCACCCTTGTCTGACCCTTAGCAAAAGAACATGTTTTTTGTTACACCTTTTGGTCTGATTGATTGGCTGCTCAGTGATCTTGTCATGTTGCCTGAGGCAAACGTTACCTTCATGAGCAGAGGGTCGATGCCCAGGATCCGAGGTTTGGGGACTGGTGGCAGGAAATAGTCCTTTAATCTGAAGGGAAAACATAAAGAGACGACTTTAATGTTGATACATGACTAGTTGTCGTTATGGGGACCAATGTTTGGTCCTGGTTTGGTTTGGTTGAAGCAAAATCTCATTATATATCATTTATTTTTTATGTATACTTTATTTACATGTTTATTTACTGTTTCTTTAGTAGTGATTTTTGCTACCTACATGTTTAAGGTTTGTGTTTTGAGCTGCTACTGGATGCTTTGATTTCCTGTGGGATTAATAAGGTATCTATCTATCTATCTGTATGTATGTATGTATGTATGTATGTATGTACAGTATGCATGTATGTGACTTGTGGTTAAGTTAAGTTAGTGTGAAGCATTAATTTGTTAAAAGGTCTAATGTATGAATTAGTGACATCTAAAGGCCAGACTGCAGATTGCTACTGAGGACTCACTTGCTCACCAGTCTATGCACTTTAGGGAACTATGGTGACCTTAACATACTAAAAATGGAAAAGTCTGTCACACCTCTCCACTAATACGGAGTATTGGTCCAGTATAAATCACAATCACTGAATCAGATAATGGAAAATGAAATGGCAGGTTATGGCTTTTAGTGGAAATCAAAATTCAAGGCGAATGTTTTACTAACAGGTTATTTGATATTTGCTATGGGTATCAGTAGATAGTTGAGGTTGTGATACTGGACAGATAAAAAGAGGAATAAAACCATCCTTACTCTTACACTCTTTCTGTTCTTTCCTCTTTCTTCTTTGTTGTTTTATACATGAGGTTGATGTGGGTGGAACTGTACTTCACCATTTGCATTTTAAAGCTTCTGCTTTAAAATGTTAAACATGGTGGCCCAAAATGCCAGCCTCTGTAAAGCAAGGCCCTTGCCTACATTACATATAAAAGGCTAAACACAATTAACGATTCGAAAGGGAAGTTTAGGTTCTTATGGGTGATATCACGAAAAGAAGTCTCTTTAGCTGTACAAATGAGTGTGTTTTCTTACCTTCTACTCTGTAGAAGAAAACCAAAGGCAATAACCAGCAGAGCCACGACACCAGTGCCCGTCACCAGAATGAGCACGAGCAGTTTTCCTACACAAGATCAACCAAAGATTATTTCATTACTGTCACTGTCACTGTCACTCTCCTCTCATCTCCTTGGCTACAAATTATATCAGAAACAAAACAGCCACTTCCTAATGAGTCAGTTATTCACATTTAATTTCTGCCAAGGTGGCTTTAAAGGTGTTACAGAGTCATTACATGTGCATTTCCTGTCTCTCATACTGTGACCTGTCAGAATGGTCAAAATCTTTCACCATGATAGAATTCTTACTTTCATTGTGATGACAAAATTCTCAAACTCTCATCAATACAGAAAATAACTAAACTCAAAAAGTCCCAGTGCATGTTGCCATGGAAACCCTCTGTGTGGACATACCTGCAGGTGTCTTGGAGGGAAGGTTCATTATCAGCGTGGAGCTCCATTCGCTCCACAAGCCATAGTTTTGTGAACGGCAGCGGACTCTGACCACATAGTCGCTGACAGGAAGGCTGAGCAGTGTCACGTGAGGCTCACGCAGTGGATATTTTGCCTGCAGCAAGCACACACATGATGAGCACTTTGTTAGAAAAAAACAGCAGTCATTGTCTGCCTTACCACCACTTCCTGTACCTTCCAGTTGTCAGGTTCAGTGACGAGTCTGTACTGCAGCTCATAGAGCAGTGTGATCCAGCCGTACTGGAGGTGTGAGGGCACTGGGTACTGCCAGGACAGCTGTGCACTGTGGCCCATTTCATGTCCACCGGCTTCTGTCAGTGAGTAGGTCAAGTTAACAGGAGCATCGGTCTGAACTGTAGACAACACAAAGACAAAAAAAGTTTCAGGTGCAGGACTTTTCTTGTCTTTAAAGCTGTGGTACTACTGTACGTTAATGTCAATGTTCATGCACATGTCAGGGTTAGGGTAGGCAACCTTTCAGACTCCTCAATGTGTGGTGTGGGAAAAAATAAATGTCAGTACACCCCTTATCCCTATGTGATCATAACGAGTTATGATCTGTTACTTTGTGTTGGTATCACAATCACGTCAATCAGATGATTTTTTAGAAATTTTGTGTTTTGCCATTTTGACTGAAAGAGCTTCAATGGCAGTGCAAGGGGCATAGATTACTCGATTACTAAAATAAATGATGAAACAATGAGGGCAATCTGTAACTGCAAATAATTTACACAGAGCACTTGTAGATTACCTGCAACACAGGCACTGGCAGTCGTAATGCTGTACAATTATAGTGGAAGCCATTCAAAAGTTCCCCTTCCAGCTGAAAGCCAGCCAACTCCCAGCCAACTTCTAATTGCTGGAGTGACCCCCGTCTTCTCCTGGACATGTCTATTTTTTACTGTAACCCCACCTGTTCATTGTGTTACAAAGTATGACCAACAGATGGCGCTTCTCTCACACATAGTATCCCACAGTTATTCTGGTGATTCAACAAGTTGTATTATTAACCAGCAATGTTGATTTTACTTTGGCTTTTGTATTAGGAAAGTGGTGAGGACAAAGGGGAACGTGATCAGAAACATGGGCAGCACTCAGTCAAAGTGCAAAAGAGCTGTCTAATGTCACAATGGTATTTTATAGGCAAGTGATCATGATAATAGCATGAAGCCTGTAGAGCAAAATGAGATGAAAGCCAGCTGCAACAATTAAAATGCACCATGTCACAAAAACTGATCTGCTAAATAATCTTCATAAACCACGATATTAATGCTAAAAATACAACTCTTATTTCGTGTCTTATTTCATTCATGTACTCTAATCAACACCAATTTAACATTTGAATGAGAAGTTAGAATATGTGCTACACTTGAAACTACTTAGCTTAAAATGACTTAAATAATGCATTACTATTTCCTACTATTGTTTCTGAGACAATATTTGGTCACTATTTGATCGTTGTGAATTTTAAACTAAAGGGGAAGAATTACAGTTGATTACCATCAATGCATGCTTTAGGCCAGACAAGCCTGTCCCAACACTTTATTAACACTGTCATTGCTAAACCTTTTGTTGCTTCCTCAAAGGCCTATTGACCTGCAGCTGGTCTCACATTGTCTCACAAATTTGTGTTTGGAGATGGTTTGACAGTGTTGGCAACTAATAAAACTAAAGACAGCCTGACTAAATATCACCAGGACACGTCCTGTCCCCAGAGATGTCACACACAGGGTTGAAACAAGTGTTTAACACTGAAAATGAATAAAAACTGTGATTTCTTGTTCACGGACACGGAGCATTGTTTCCATTCTTCTCCGCTGACTGACTGATGTACTGTATGTTATGAATACACTAGCAACACTGTTAATAATATAACAGTTATTTAATTGTAAATAAAGTTAAGAAAACCATGACGTTTGAAACAGAGCAGTGAAAGTGATGTGCGCTCACACGGGTGGGATTTAGATTAATTTTAACGAATTACAGGTCAGTAAAAGTTGTATTCAGACTTAATTTTTTGGGAAAGTGACAGTCCTAACGAGACTCACAAGTTGTAAAGACTCGATTTTGAAACTGATTTTGAAACGCAAAGGAATACTTCAGTTCAATGAAACTGCTGCACACTGACATTTAGCAGAACCGTGATGTGACCAACCCATGCTTTTCATATTCATATATTGCACTTATTTCCTTCTTTTCTGTAGTATAGTCGATATTTGAAGGTTAGTGTGTTGGTTAATTCATACCAGCAATTTTCCATTGTTCATTTTTTTATTTAGTTTGGAATAATTTGATTGATTTCATCTGCCCACTTTTCACTTTGTGCAATGTTCATCCTGCTGAATTCATTGGAAACTAGTGAATCTTAGCTTTTGCGTAAGTGTAATTACGAATCTATTTAAAAATATGTCCGTCACTCGATCAGCAGGGCCAGGATTTGGAAATAAAAATATTCAGACCGTCAAAAACACATTTCTAACGTAAACTCTGGTTTAGACCATGGTTTGAAGAGCAGAACATAATCACTGCTCCAAGTGGACAAATGAG
This sequence comes from Brachirus orientalis, assembly GCA_016785285.1. Lineage (NCBI taxonomy): Eukaryota > Metazoa > Chordata > Actinopteri > Pleuronectiformes > Soleidae > Brachirus > Brachirus orientalis. The sequence goes on along the minus strand of JAFBJR010000237.1, from coordinate 1,892,719 downwards.
GCATTGTGGCTGGTTTTCACACACGCTGCTTAGGGGAGTTTATGAGCCAGAGCTTCATTATCTGTGTCATCAAGGGGGATCAAATATCGGAAACCAGCAAAGATCCAGCCAAGGGCCAGTCACAGATAGTAGGGAACTTTTGAGTTAATAATAAATATGATCCTGCCAGTGCAGCATCACTGGCCTGTAACAGACCCACCTTTCCTGTTGGTGGCAAGTTTGCCTATTCAATCCAATCCACGTTATTTATAGAGCACATTTAAAAACAACAGTTATCCAAAATGCTGTAGAGTAACATTAAAATACCATAAAACACAAGTAAATCAAAACACCTGTAAAATTAATAAAATAAATACTAAGTAAAAAGTAAAATACATAAAAACTAAGCCACAGACTGAACAAGATTTAAAGAGTCAGTAATATTTAAAAAGTCTTTCACCAGTGGATTTTCAGGACAACACACATGAATATTAATACTAAAGTGTCACAATAAACACTTCAGCCACTTCTGAGAAAGGACTTGTTTTGAAAAGTTGAGTTTAGTTACGTAACTAGCACATTTGCCGTGCAACGAACCCTCCCCCAACAGCTATTCCTGGTCATTGGCATGAACATTCACCCTGAAAAAGAAGAAGCACCCCGGAGCAGTCAGTCAGCTGGTAGCTGGCCAATCACAAGAGACTCAGTGTTCTGGGGGGCGGGCATTAGCTCAAAAACAGAGTGCCTGTTCAGAGGCTGGCAGAGAGCAGAAATAATCTGGCTTAATCTGAAGAGACTATGAGGTTTTTGACCATAAATATTATTTCATTTATCTAAGTAGACATCAGTAATCTGGATTTTTGGTTCAAAAAGACCATTCTATGTGACCTTTAAAATCACCGACGATAAGGACCTGGTAATATTTTCTGCCAAGAAATCAGAGAAAAAGTTCTTTTGAGAGTGACCCAGTTCGAAAAATTTCAGTTCAAAGTTGGAGAAAGAGGCCAATAACAAGAACTGTCTGCAGTGAAAGTTTGCCTTACAAACAGTCGCTATACCCCCCTCCTCCACGTGACATTAAAATAATCCCTTGGGGAATTAGAATATGTACAATCAGCTGTTAATAGTTCTGAGAAAGCACTGGACTCACCGACACTCAGCCAAGTCTCCGTCACAAAAAGAAAATGCAATCTATGGAAGATAAAGAATTCCTTCAGAATAAAAGTTGTGATAAAAGTTAGAGATGTAGTATCGCGAGATTACGCGAGACGTGTGCAACCAAACATGGCGACACACATCTAGACCAAAAAACTTCGTCTCATTTATGAAAATAGCCAATAAATCAAGGCTAAAGTTTACAAAAAAGGGAAAAAAGGAAGTCTTTATATCACGTTTTCTTTCCTTTCACGGGAATAAGAGAATAGGAGGCTGGAGGATCTAGAGGACTATATTGACGAGTGTTTTCACCGGCTAGTCATGGGGAAAACAACAACCACTCCTTCATCTAAATGAAGCCGTGCGGAAGACTCACCAGGAGCAACATCTTCCCCCCACAGCGAATTTATGGAGATTCTTACCTCATAAATGGCAAATTGTCCAGCTTCGACGTTCAGCCAACAACAGGTGTCTCTACTTGCAGTCGAAAATTCCACACTGAAGGGATCCATAAAATCCCTAACCGAGGAAACGAAATGTCTCTCGGAAGAAAATAAACTCATCAAAGAATCCCTTATCATTCTTCAGGCAAGCAGTATGAGAGATAACCTGATCTTCGCTGGGATCCCAGAAAAAACTGAAGAGGATCCAGAAGTAACGGTGAGAGACTTTATTCAAAAGCAGCTGAAACTCCCGGCTGACACCATTAAGAACATCTCCTTCCACCGGTTGCATCACTAAGGAGGAAAGCGGCAGGATGGCCAGCGCCCGCGCCCGATCACGGCCAAATTCGAACACTTTAAACAGAAGGAGCTGTGAAGCCGGGAGCTGCGAGGAACGGACTTCAGCGTTAACGACCAGTTCCCTAAAGAAATTCTGGAGCAATGCAGGAGGCTGTTTCCGCTGAGGAAAAAGTACATCGCCGAAGGATCTCGGGCAGTCATCGCCATGGACAAACTCTACGTAAACGGTCAGCTGTACCAGGATAAGGAGGTAACCCCCTGGCTCTTCTGAATTGCAGGTTTGTGATCCATCAACAAAACAAAATGATCTCCCACTAATTCAAATGATCAACTCTTCCTTCTTAATATCCACAAAAAATAACCTCAAAACCAATATTCACGACCAGTCTATAAATACACGTCTCAGTAGTGTAAAAACGACCACACCACGGTACTGGATCAGCTTACACTCTGTGCTCTGTTTTTAATTACGTATTCCTTTATGTGTTTCCCCGTGTGTCCTGTTATGTTACTGTATTTATATTGTCTTAAATTTCCCATTGTTATTCACCATATGTACATTGTCCCTAACAACCACATTAAGATTAGGACCCTGTCCACACCGGCACAAGCGCATACACTCACACACACACACCACAGGCGCGCATTCATACACACATACAGACACATACTCACATAGGCCCACAACCTCAATTATACAGAGAAGCTAGACAGACACACATACATACTCACGCACGCACACACGCAAACGCACGCACACATTACACTACATGCGTAGATAAGTTTAAATGATACAGACACTCAGGCTTGTTACCTGGAATGTGCGTGGAATCGGCTCTAAGCTCAAAAGACAAAAAGTCCTCAATCACTTAAATAACCTACAAGCAGACATTGTCTTACTACAAGAGACTCACTTATCTAAGTCAGATTGCCAGTTCACTTCACCACAATTCCCTCACATTTACTCAGCGACCTACAACTCTAGACAGAGAGGAGTTGCTATCATGATCAATAAAAACTTAAACTTCACACATAAAAGCACTTTTATAGACCCAGAAGGTAGATATATAATACTTAACCTAAGAATCAGTAACACAGATTTCTGCATTTCTAACATATATGGTCCAAATGTTGATGACCCTTCCTTCTTCCACATTTTTTTCTCTTCACTGTCCACCCACTTAGACAAAACACTCATAGTGGGAGGGGACTTCAACATGGCACTTAACCCAGAACTCGACAGGCTTAGTCAAGCAGGAACACCACAGAACTGGCAATTGACAGAAACACTTAAACAATACATGAGTGATTACGGTCTTTGTGATGTTTGGCACTACTGCCATCCAGCTATCAAAGAATACACCTTTTTCTCACCTGTACACAATTCCTATTCACGAACTGACTTCTTCCTGATCAATAGCACAAGCTTATCAGACATCACGGGCACTCAGATACACCCTATTACTATTAGTGACCACGCACTCCACATACTAGAAACTGGAGATTTAATACATCATTATTACATGACCAAAATTTCATCAAATACTTTGAAAGGGAGTGGACAACATTTCTGGAAACCAATGACACACCTGGAATATCACCGTGTATGCTCTGGGAGACAGCAAAAGCAGTAATGAGGGGTAAAATAATCTCTTACTCCACATTTAAAAAGAAACAAGAAAATCTATTTGAATTAGAATTAAAAGAAAAAAATAAGACATTAGATCCTGCCTATGTTGCATCCCCAGACATACATTTGCTAAACAATAGAAGAAAATTAAAATTTGAGTTGAATAAAATTATTGAAAGAAAAACACAGTTTCAATTGGAGAGACTACGCCTGGAAAACTTAGAACATAGTAACTAATCAAGCAGATTCCTGGCTAATCACCTTAAACTAAATAAGGAAAAAACAACCATTCACTCATTAAAAGACTCAGATGGGAAGCTAACCCATACGCCGGAAGAAATAAATATAATTTTTAGAATTTTTAATTTTTATTAAATATAAATATGAGATATATAAATATATAAATATGAAATATATTTTTTATTTCTATAAAAACTTATATTCATCCAGCAACAACTCATCTAGTACAGACGTAAACACATTTCTAAACTCTGTAAATCTACCAGAGCTCAACAATGAACAGGTCAAGATCATGGAGTCTCCTATCTCCACCACATGCCAAACAGGAAAGCCCTGGGACCAGATGGATTCCCGGTAGAATTCTACAAAACATTCTGGTCTATACTAGCACCTCTATTCTACAAAATGGTAATAAAAACTAAGGAAAGTGGCTCTCTTCCCCCAAACATAAACACAGTACACATCTGTCTCCACCTCAAACCTGATAAAGACCCCACACTCCCATCCAGTTATCGTCCAATATCACTCATAAACGCTGACCTTAAAATCATCTGTAAAGCCTTAGCAAAGAGACTGGAAATTGCCCCCTCTATAATTCACCCAGACCAGACAGGATTTATAAAGGGCAGACACTCAACAAATAACACACGCAGACTAGTAAATATAATAGACTATTGCACAATCAATAACCTTAGTGCAGCTGTCATTTCACTAGATGCAGAAAAAGCATTTGATAGAGTAAATTGGAAATTCCTTTTAGCTACAATGCATAAATTTGGATTCAGTGAATATTTCATCTCCTGGATCAAAATTTTATATAGTTCAACCACAGCCTCAGTCAGGACTAACGATCAAACCTCTCCAAGGTTCAGCCTCCAGAGGGGCACCAGACAAGGTTGTCCATCATTATTTGCCATTTTTATTGAACCACTTGCAGCCGCAATCCGAGCAAACAGAAATATTACAGGTATTAAAACAAAAACCTACATCACAAAATAAGCCTTTATGCTGATGATGTATTACTTTTCCTTCAAAACTCACCAAGCTCTCTCTCTGAGACTTTTACACTTACTGATAAATTCTCAGCAGTTTCTGACTACTCAATAAATTGGACAAAATCAATCATCCTACCCATGTTATCGGCTCTGGCCTAGGGGGGCCCTGGGGCTTGGGGGGGTGGACTGTGGGCTTGGGCGGGGCTGTCTTCGCTTCGGGGGGCTGGAGGGGTTTGGGATCTCTACATGCTGGCGCCTGGGGGCTCCTGGAGGTGGGCCTGCTTGCGGCCAGGTGGGGTGGGTGTCCCTCTGGGTGCACTCCCTGGTGGGGTGGGGCGGCGTCTTCCTCGGTAGCCCGGCGGTACCCTAGGGTGGGTTGGCACGGCTCATCTGGGGCATCCCTCCCCTGTGGACTGGGGATGGGTCTTGCTCTTTCACTGCAGTGGTCCTACCGGGGTCCCACGGGATGGCCCTGCCTGGACAGGCCTGGCCGCTTCTCGGCTGGGGATCGGGGTGGGACGGGGGAGTGTGGGGCTGCCAGTCAGAAAGCTGGCACCCTACCCGGGTGATCGCTCCTTCTCACCCCCTATGTAGCCACCCCAGGACTGGTACATTCCCACACATATACACTAGGCGTTGGGGGAGGCGCGGTCGAGCTATCGCAAAAATGTTATGGAAGCTGAGTGATCGCGGTAAAGTGAGCAGCAGTTAGATTTCTGTTGCGCAATTAGTAGAGTAAACATGTTACGCACGGTGGTCCGAGTGTGAAGAAAGACATAAGGTCCTTAAAGAGGCTTGTGGATGAGCCGCCGTGACTTTTTGGAGACTATCACCATATCAGTTGACCCGTTTTTACTGTATATTTTAGAATAAAATATACTGGTTGTATAATATTTCCAGTGCAGTCTTGTTCACAGTGACTCTGGATATTACCATGCTGAGAGAGAGAGAGAGAGAGGAGAATATGAGTCACATTCACATTTCCTTTTCTAAATATGCTTTTTCTCAATTTCCGAGGATATTTTCTAACTTATAATCTTTAATTACTGATGATGACTTGGCTGGCTCATGCTCACTGACTTTGAATAAATCAAACTGATGATGCTAAGAGTCACAATGTTTCACTTCATAATTGTAAAAAACTTTGGACCAAACCAACTGAGTGTGCAAAAGGTCAATAACCAATCCTTCCTTGGTAAATAAAGTTGGACCAATCAAAAACAGGATTTAAAGGGGCAAAAAGTCACACCCTGGTTTCCCATGGCAACCAAGTTCAGACAAATTAAATCGAGGACATAAAGTGTCACCAAATCAAATTTTCACAAGATTGTCAAGATAAGTGAATGCATCTTAGTGCTTAAACAACCGCTTCTTCAGAGTCGGTTATTAAGTTGGTACTCTGTTCTGTGAATGGTGAAGAACATCAAGAGTCTAAGTATTGTCCTGTTATATACTATTTAACATTATACATTTTATATTCTTTTCTATGCAAATCTTCATTATATTTTTATTCACAAATATACAGTATAACCGGGTCAACTGTATTATGGTGACAGTCTCCAAAAAAGTCGCTCAACCACAAGCTACGATACCGAGAGACGCGACAATAACAGTTCAGTTTGTATGTCTCTTTAAGGACCTTCACGCTCAGCCTGCCGTAAGTACCATGTTTACTCTACTAATTGCGCAGCAGAAATCTACCTGCGGCTCACTTTACTGTGGTGCTGAATGCCTGAAGTTTCTTTGGAAAGCTGAAGAAATGTGTCTCAAGTGTGGCAGCAAAGCACAGTTTCAGTCCAACAGGAGCAGGAGGAAGTTCAGCTGAGTTTAGCTTCAGTTTTTGTAAATAGTTTGCTCACATTTTAATTCTATGTCTTTTTTGCATCGTTCATATTTGCTGAGACATTGCGCTGTGGTGTTTAAAGGGAGGTGTTATTCTAACACTCAATAGATTTTGTTCTAGTTTAAAAATAAAACAAAAACTCTAGACACTAGAAACCAACACTAGACTTTTACAAGAACAGGTAACCTTCACATACAGTGCAACCTTGCAAATGATTATTCTGGGCCATAAAAATGAATTGGATAGATAACCTAACCTTCTCTAGTGAGAAGGGCCAGTATGCAAATAAAAGTGCCAGTACTCAATACTATATAGTAAAATTAAGCGCTGCACTCATGTTGTATACCAGGGAGAGCTAATGCATATTGCACTGTATGTGTGGGTTAAACTGCCTGCAGGAAAATGATAAGAATACTGTCCCCGACATTCTCAAACAACAAACGATTACTTCAGTTGTCATGTGGACCCACACATGATCACTACGCATGCTTGTGCAGTCAGGCCTGAGGGCACTGCCATACCTCCGCTCCGCCCCAGCCACTGATTATTAACCTGCGGCACCTGGCACTGAGCGCAGCTGCGGTTGATTAGGACTACAGCTCATAAGCCAGCTCTGCAGCTGCCTCAGTGCCAGATCATCTCTTTCTTGTGGACCGTTCCTTTATTATTATAAACGCTGTTCAAACGTTTTTGGTCTCATCATGCCTGCTTCTGGGTCCACCCTTGAAATATACGTGACAGGCACCACACAATGGTATATGACTCAGTCTGGCTGAGCATGAATCAAACTTTTCAAGCTAAAAGATGTAATATGTGACATTTCTGCATTCAATTATATAAAAATGTCACTACTAATCTGTAATGTAAAATGGTTCCATCACTCTTTGAATTCATAGAAATCCTTATTTGTATTGAAAATAAAGGACAATTTCTGTTATTTTAGTCACCTTTAAATGATGTCATCTGTTTTGTGGAGCTGCTGCAATATTTTAAAAGGGCTTGCTTTGGAAAAAAAAAAACCATGATAACTAATATACACTTAACAACTCTAAATGCTCCTCTGTGCCCAACAAAACATCAGGACTCTTCAGTATGATGCCACACATTGACTGGTCATGCAAATATTTCACAATAAAAGAAATGAATGGAAATAGGGAACAGAAATGCAGAAACCCATTTCAAAGTGTTTTTACTTTGAAATGGGTAAAGGACGTGTTACGTTTTGCATATGAAACAGAAAAAGACAGTGACCTGCTGCACAACAAAGCTGAGATTCAGCAGGTGTTTGGAGGCATCTAATCACGTCCTTCAGGAGTAAGTGGAGAAAGAGGGAGTCAGTCAGTTGGTGTAATACTTTTTAAAAAGCAGACTTTGGTGTGATGTGCAACTTTCTTTGATGCAAAGCAACTTCTGAAAAAAACTTCACTGAAGTTTTGCTTTGGTTTTGAAAACTACAGCTTAAAGGGGAAATCTTTATATTTTGATTTTTGATATTCAATCAAAAAATTATATAAATAAAAAGTGCATGCTTCTTTCCGCCAATAAATGGCTGGCATTGTTATTGTAAGAGTCTGGCAACATCACCAAGGGTGTAGGTTTGACTGCAAGACTGGTGGTGCATACTGTGCCGCTGTATTCTTGTGTTCAACACGTCTTTTGTTTTCTCTGACTGCAGCAGTGTTTCTGCTCTGCTGCAATGCACTCACTGATGCTCGTAATGTCCACCCACTCACTCTCTACACATTACCCTGTCTCTAACATTGGTGGGGACAGTCTGGCTTTCTCCAAATATGTGGGACATGTTCCCATCGTGCATAAGCAAACCTATGTCCTGTATGTGTGCATGAATGCTGTGAGATAAGAGACAGACACTGAGCGAGAGGATTTGAGAGGAGTATTGGTGAACGCATCACAACAAAGCAGAAACAAGTAGTGATGACAACAACCGTTTTTTTAAGGTGTACTGAATCTTTCCAATCCATTCATTAAAAAGATTCATTCAAAACATTCTTTCACCAATTTGTTCACTTCTTCCTGCATGACCGGAGCACAGACTACGTCTGACTTAATAAACATTGGAGATCAAGTCACTTATAACATTGCAAAACACCTCGCTACCATCCTGGCACCTCTGGTAGGTAATACTGGTCACCACATTAGGAACTCACAGGATTTTGCCGAAAAGATCAAGGAATTGAGACTCGAGGCAGATGAAACCCTGGTTTCCTATGATGTCACCTCCCTCTTCACTTGCATTCCCACCACAGAAGCTGTGGAAACTGTAAAGAGGAGACTGGTGCAAGACCACATGTTACACGAGCGGACCAACCTTTCTCCGGAACAGTTATCTTCACTGCTGGACCTCTGTCTTAACACCACCTACTTCCAATATAGGGAATGTTACCATAGGCAGAAACATGGTTGTGCCATGGGCTCACCTGTGTCTCCCATAGTGGCCAACTTATACATGGAAGAAGTAGAGAGGAACGCTCTGGACACTTTCCAAGGATCCCCTCCAAGCCATTAGTTCAGGTACGTAGATGACACATGGGTGAAGATCAAGAAACAGGAGGTTGACCCCTTCACTGAGCATATCAACAACGTGGACCACAACATCAAATTTAACCCGCTAAGATGCTAAGGGGAACCTTTTGGCCTTCATAGACTGTTCAGTCCACATTGAAACAGAAGGAAGCCTAAATGTGGAGGTCTACAGGAAACCCACTCACACTGACCAATACCTCCTTTTTGACTCCCACCACCCATTACAACACAAGTTAGGAGTAATTTGGACCCTTCACCACCGAGCAATGAGGGTTCCCACCAGGACAGAAGGCAGATTGAAGGAACAGGAACACATCAGGGATGCACTCAGGAAGTGTGGCTATCCCAACTGGGCCTTCACAAAAACTTCAAAAACAAACACAAGAGAGAAGAAGGAGCTCTCCTGCAAGAATGTTGTTATCAAGTTAGGAGTAATTTGGACCCTTCACCACCGAGCAATGAGGGTTCCCACCAGGACAGAAGGCAGATTGAAGGAACAGGAACACATCAGGGATGCACTCAGGAAGTGTGGCTATCCCAACTGGGCCTTCACAAAAACTTCAAAAACAAACACAAGAGAGAAGAAGGAGCTCTCCCGCAAGAATGTTGTTATCCCCTATGTTGCCGGCGTGTCCGAAAAACTTAAGAGGATTTTCAACAAACACGACATTCCAATACAATTCAAACCGGACAACACTGTCAGACAGAAACTGGTTCACCCCAAGGACAAAACACCTCACCACAAGAAAACCAACTTGGTATGTGCTGTTCAGTGCAGTGAGGACTGCAAAGCAACCTCTCCACAAACGCATGGCAAAACATAGACGACAGACCCACTCAGGACAAGACTCAGCGATTTATCTACACTTACACCAGACAGGACATTATTTCCAGGACAGCAATGTTCAGATTTTGGCCAGGGAGGACAGAGGGTTTGAAAAAGGAGTAAAAGAAGCCATCTTTTCCAAACTGGAGAAACCAACCTTGAACAGGGGAGGTGGTCTAGACACCAACTATCAGCCACCTACAGTGCTGTTCTGAACTCCCTCCCCAGGAGGTTTCACACACATTCACACCTGAAGTCAGATACAGTGAATGACTTGGGTGAAACTAAACTAGACAATAGCCAATAACTAACGACCCAGGTGAAACTAAATCAAACAATAGCCAATAACTAACGACCCTGTGATGACTTAACGACTCATCTAACCTTTTAGTTAACAACTCGCACCCCTTTCTTGTCCAAACCACACCCCATGGACCAAGAACATGACAGAGTTTATAAGTCCCAGACTCTCCAAAAGTCAAACAGAACTGAAGAACGGATGAGAGGCGAAACGTCTTCAAGAAATCCAACTAAGTCCAGTTGCCTTTTTGTTGCTACACTTTTGGATACCATGACCTGGATGAGTGAGAATCTTCACAGATGAGATTAACACATCTTTTCAGGGGTTTTGCTTCTTTTAAAGTGATCTACAGTGCGGCATGAATTGGCATTGTTTCTGGATTTGCTGAGGTTTATTCTGACAGTTTAAGCCTCTGATTCATTCAGGTCACACATATTAAGTTCAGTCAGTTTACCAGTGCGTACGTGGCGAGGGCTGACTCATTAACTGAAGAACCAGTTAACATACTGTTTCCTCACTATGAGATGAATTGGGAGCCTAATGGGTTGTGATTCAGCTCACTGTCACCGACTTTAGTTATTGCTGTTGTTAAATACACCAGCCTCCTCTGTTAAATAATAAGATTTTTAAAACATTTCATTGGTAAATGTTGGAGATGAACTGATGAACACCATGTACCTGGTGTGAGCTGCTGACTCTTTTAGTAAGTAAACGAATCACCTGATGAACCAGTTCACGTACTGTTTCCTCACAGTGAGAGGATCAGCCTCAGTCTGCTGTTTTTGTCATATTGTAGGTTTAAACAAACATGCAGCACAAACCTTGAAAGGTATCAGAGTGTTGCACTTATAATTATAATTAAATCTTGCTTTAAATAACCACAGAAATGTTTTCCTTATGCTATGAAATTTTTACATTATCTACTGACTTGAAACATACAATAACTTTAGTACATCTATCTATTAGTCTGGATTGCCTGAGTCAAGTTAAATTAAGATCTTTAATTCATGTACAGTGTCCTCTCATTACAGACCAGCCTAACATTTGTGTTTACTGAGAAAGTCTGTTAAAACAACAGGGAACTAAACTGTGTGTCTTTATGTTCTCACTTTATGTGTACTGTAACATCTTACACTGACTGTATTAGCTGGGAGACACAGAGACTCCCTCGATGAGTGACTGATTCGGTCAATATGTGTCTATGACTCTGTAGTGAGTCATAGACACAAACACAAACAAATCACTTTGGCCCCGCCCACTGCCACTGGCTGCTGTCTGACTCGAATCACAGCAGAGTTCAGCTGAACTGTGAGATGAACAAATCGTTTCAGTCAGTGACTCAGTTCAGTTCGTTCACCATAGCGATTGGTTCTTTTGAATGAATCATTCGCAAACGAACCAACACCAGAAACAAGTTGGAGGCAGAAGCTGTGTCTCATTCTAGGCTTTGGATCCTCCCAAGTGCACAGCCAACAAAGTCATCTCCTCCCTAGGCTGCAGAAGTCATGTCTGTGTGAAACCCAGGCCTAACCCTGACAACTCTGATGGGTGGGGTGTTCCTTTTCTTCCTCTCCTGATAAATTTCAGCAGGATGCACACTGAGAAGCTAAATGCTGCCCTCCACAGTTCAAGGTCCCGAATCACAGTTCTTCTGCTCGTTTAAGTTTGACTGCAGATTTAAGTCTTACAAAACATTCTAAAAATCTGATAAATTTAAATATAGTTACTGCAAAACAAATATATCTAAAATATGTTTTATTTTTGAACATAGTTGTAGCACTAATAGTAGTATTATTTTGTGATCTTTTTTGGTCAGTTCTAGTTTTGTGTTGTATCAGTTTATTAGTTTTGTAATTATTTATTAGTTATTATTTTATGTGTATCTCAGGCAGAGAAACAAACCTGGACAAGATAAACTATTTCACTTACATGTTACTAACCTGGTACATGATTTACAAATATAATTTATCTCCCCACATATATGTTAAACAATAGATAGAAATTGGACAGAAATAAAACATAATTTTTACAATAGTTTCATAACAACATTATACATGTAAATCAATTAAACCACTACAGTCAACTCTATAATTATTAATTATTCACAGCAGAGCATAATTTTGGACAATATTAGAACTAACACAGGTCTGACCAGGTCACATAAACCTGGATAAGCTTCCTAACTCTTCACTGTAATCCACAAATAATAATATCTAAATAATCTGAAGAATTATTAAGTTGCTCAATACGAAAGGATAAAAAAAGCTTCAGAATTATACCTAATTATATAAGAATAATATCTTATTTTTGCTTTGCTATTATTTTGAAGTTATTTTTATTTATTTATTATTTTTTGCATTTGTGTTTGGTTTACAATTATCCAGACTCCACCGAACCTGTTCTCATGTTCTTGTAACAAGAAAAAAAGATTTCTGGGATAGCCCTCCGCTGTGAAGGATAAACAAATGTATCATTCAAAAACGGGCAAACGTCAGCCACATGAGAAGGAGCAAAAGATTTGTGTGGCAATTGGCAGTGCTGTGACGCATTTCGACAACATACGGATGACAAATTCACACTTTCCAAATCCAGACCCTCAACTGAGACACAGCAACAGAGAAGATATAAGACGTGCTGTTCTGACAACACAGCGGCGCAGTGTCCCCACCAGTCTTGTTAATGTTGACAAAGTCTTACAATAAGAATCCAAGCCACTGACAAAAAAAATGTAAAAAAATCAAAATAGCATGCTTGCCCTATAAGATTACACTGTACCCTACTGGACCAAATATAAAACATTTTGTAAGCAACATTCACATACACACCCACATTTATAAACATAGAGCCCAAATAAAAAATACAGGAGTTCCTCTTTAACACAGCATCAGCAGTCGTCACCTATATCTGCCACATCCAGGCAGTGCTGCTGGGAAGTGTAGTTCCTATGGGCAGTGACAGCGGTCACGTTCATACAGTAGATCTTCCATATATATGTGTGGCTTTTGTCAAAGTGGCAGCTGCTGGGACCAGCAGTCGTGTAGTCAGGACATTCAAGTATTGGCCCCTTTCTGTTAACAACATAAAGAAAGAAGAATGTTTAAGAATAACGAAGATGTTTCCATTTTGTTAACTTGACAGCACAGTCTTACTCGACTGAAATCAAAAAGCAAACTCAAGACCTAACATTTAATTTGGCTTTAACTGAAACTGAGTTGATTTATTTGTCCATTTATTTGTCCACTCTAGATTATTATAGATAGACTATTTCAATAGAGGCAAAAGATTTATGAATTTGCTTGTTCTTATTACACAGTATCATCTTCTGATCTTTTACTCTTTTCTCCAAGTCAAATCAACAACAAGTGGAAGTAGATGGTGGCTTTGAGGTTTATTTTGTAGCTTTTTCCTTTATTTTTGAACATTCTTATTTTAACTGGTGGTGACATCAACCATAAGAATCTGAACTCCCATTTTAAACCCTTCAGAATTGCAATTAGGCTGCCTGATAGTGCAGACCAGGAAATGGTGGCCACCAGGAAAATGTTTATGGATGTGAGAAATCAAGTGAAAATTACAAGCTAATTTTCCCTATAGACTTCCATTGAATTTGACTGCGTTTTGCAACAAGTGGACCCACCCCCTGGTGGCCAGAGATTTAGTGAGGCCACCAACTTTAGAAGAAGAAGAGAAGGAGGGAAAGAGGAGAAGATGGTGGTAATTCAACCTTGAAAATGCAAACTAGCGTAAAACATCAATAGCAAACAAGTTAAGTGTTTAAACCCAGGAACAGCGAAGGCAGCCAACTTAAGTAAACTTAAACTGTTCTAAATTAGCTCTGATAGTATGAGATGCCCTTGTTAATCAGTGTATATTAAATCCCTTTATTTTTTTGTAAAAAAAGGTCAAATCTAAGAATATTCAGTTCAAAAATAATACCAGATTCAGCCGTCTCTAGGTTAAACTCATTGTGTAATGACACTATCTATGTAGTGTATGAGTCCAAATAAGCAGACTTCCGGTCGTGAATAAAAAAGGTAATTTGTGCATTTATTAACAAAAAAGGTAAATAAGGTTTAACAAGCCAAGGAACAAAAGACAAGGAGACTGGCTGGCTTCCTGAGCGAACGCCTGATAAACTAGAAAAAAGGAGAAACCAGAGTCAAAAACTTAAACTGCAAAAGACTGAACTGAAATCGGAAAAATCGGCAAGAGTTCATCTGAGTAGTCGAATTACCACAGTATACTGTGTAACGTGCTGACACCTGCCGTAGCCCAGACCAGAGCTTAAAAGGACTTCCCAGTAATCAGAGAATAGGTGGCAGGTGCCAGGATGGAGGCTCTGTCCAGCTGACCAGTCAAGTCTCCTGAAAAACAAAGTAAAGGCGCACCACAGGAAGTAACAAAATAACAAAAATAAGAGGCAGGAAACCGGACCCTGACATATTGTTCCTTTTTTGACCATTAATGTTTCTTATGTTTATCATTTTAGTCCTTAAGCTCCATTGTGTGGTTGCAAACAAACTCACAAATCCCTGCAGTAGAACATGACAACAATCAATAAAACTGTCAGTGATGAAATTGTAATGGGTAAAAGGCACAATCCAACAACGTCCTCATTACAGGCAGCGGTTCCTTTTGGGATTGCTTGCCATGTCCGCAGGCTGCCATCAGCCTGATGCCAAGAGAGGCAAATATCGACATGTCATATCGGCATGACAGTGATGGAGCATTCCAGAGAAATGAAAGAGGATTTAAAGCTGTAGTGCATAACATTTAAATATGAAACAAATGTTTAGCTACATTCAAACTATTGTTAAATGATTTGGTAAGGTGAACAAAGAAACACAGTGCAAGTAAAGCAAGACAATGTCATACATCAGCACTATGAAAGAAAATACGAAGAAGCACCAATGAAATGATTCGGACTCTACTGATAAAAAATAAAGTTGGACATTTAATTAGACTCCAAGATCATATTTTGATTACGATTTTGACTACATGTGAATATGATTGTCCAATCATTTAAACACTGTAGAAAGTTCTGTGAAATGTTTGGTGTGACCAGGACTGAGACTAAAATGACCCACAGGAGAGAACCACTTGTAATTAATGAGTGTAATTTAATTCAAACTAATATTTTTCAATAAAAATAGCATTACTGCTTGTAAAATGTAATTAACTAGTCTGAATGAAACATTTTATCAACTTGGATAATACAGGAATGGAGAATATGAACATTTTCATATATTCAATTGTAAATAAAGTAAAGTCGAAGATTGTATTTATGACAGTAACTGAAGAGGATGAAAGGGTGTCTTTAATACATTTGATCAATGTCTATTAAATCCTTTACTAAATCAAGAGTTGATATACTATGCATTTAGTGAAAATGGAGCTTACATTTTTTAAATTTCATCATTTGGGTATTTGTATTGGTTCAAGGAAGTTTCACAGATTACAAACAAAATGCACATAGCAGATTAATGAATCCCAAATTGGAGCCTCATACAAGTGTATACACTGTTTAAGCACATTTGTGCAAATGAAATGCACTGTTAGTGAATGAGGCTCAATGCAGCTAAATGAGAACAATAAAGTTTTGTTGATACCAAATATTGATTTTACATACTCTATGGAGTAGGTGAAGACATATGTGACCTCCTCTCTGTCTATCAGGTTGTCCAGTGGGAGCCACCAGCAGGTGAAATCCTCCATGCTGGGTGAGCGGCAGTTGAAGATGTGAGGCCTCGTTGTTACGGCAACTGCCTCTGTGGAAACATGAATAAAGTACTTCAGTGAAGGCTGATATTGCTGAATATTAACATGTGTTTTCCTGCAAGCACAAGGCGCAGAGTCAGGTAAACCTTTCAGACAGGTGAAAAGCAAATATTTAAATTCTCCAAAGGTTAATGATGTTAAAAAAAACAAGGCAAACAAGGCACAGCAGCAGACTGACAATTATGAAACACTGTTGGAGGGAAAACAATTTTCCAACTGTTCCATCTCTCACTTTAACAAAACCTGTATGCTAATTGTATTTTTCTCTTTCTCTCTCTATCACTAAAACACACATACACAAAATGATTTCTTCTATGTGTGTTTGATGGACTGTTGCTGTAATGATTTAGAGCAGCAGTTGAAAATCAATCATTGTCTGTGTTTAAAAAAAACTCACCTGGAGGACAGAGCAGTAGAGGATGAAGAGTGAGTGAGTGATTGTCACTACCTGTAATGTGCTATGCAGTTTGCACTCCTATGAAGTACTGGTCAAAATGCTTTATAATCATGAACTGAAAAGAGACCTGGTTCAAGCATTTGGTTGATCTCCTCTCATACAAGCAAGTGTCATAAACAAGTTTGTTCTCTTTAGGATATATATTCCTATAGCATCATAGACATAAACAGGTGTAGATTTAACATGCTTTTCAGTCACTCAGAATGAGTGTCTGCCACCAAGGTGGGTCCACAGATAAGTTGACATACTCTGTATATGTCTTTGTATATGATATGATATGATATGATATGATATGATATGATATGATATGATATGATAACATGTTGATACCTGAAAAAAACACACTTCAGAAAATCCAAACTACCTCAACTTCTATCCCCTTGTAGAAGAAGTCAATTGGTCAGGGGTCTGCTGTGCATCAGTGTGCATGTATTTATTCCTGAGGGATCAAAAACAAGTCAATATACCAAGATTTAATGTCCAGCTGGTCATGTGAAAAAGAACAAGGCAGCAAGTCATCATGAAGCCCAGTAAGAATGCACAGAGACGGATGAAAACAAAGGCCTGTTGTGTTTGTTGTAAGAGGCTCAGTGAGCTGCATTGCACAGACCTTCTCCTCATCATCAACAACCACCACAGAACCACCACCAGAACAGACGCACACCGGCAACAAGGAAAGCTGATCAAAATCATGCCTCCAGCAGATCAGTCTCGCCCAGTGCAACAGTCACTGCAGGCTCTGCTGGGCAGTATCAAACTTTAATTACATTCAGGCACCAACTAGACATAATGGAATCGAAAGAAAATTAATCTTGCTTATTGGTCATGTCAGATGACAAGCAGTCATATCATTTTTATCATATCATATTTATTGTTACTTACTGTACGACAACTTCACCTTGGTGTTTATGTGCACATGCATCACAAGAAAATCATAGCATTTTAAGAAGCAGTGATAGAATGTTGAAAATTGACAAGAATATACTGTACATTAAAACATGTAAATAAAACAGGCAATGACAACATGGGGTGTGAAGAAGATTTTAAGCAATACAGTAAAAATACTCCAGAAATTAACCTCCCACCCCACCTTTAAACTTTAAAATCAAAGCAAATAGTTTGTGTTATATGTTACGAGTGTATCTACAAATAGAAAATGTGTAAAATGTAAATAAAAACAGAATGCAATGATTTGTTAATCTCATAAACCCATATTTTATTCCCAATAGAACATAAAATACATGTCAGATGTAGATACTGAGACATTACCATTTTATGAAAAATATTAGCTGATTTTGAATTTTATGGCAGCAACACAGTTCAAATAAGTGACAAACTACTTAATGAGTAAGACAGTACATTCTGGAATCCCCATATACCACAAACATTTTCATGGTTCATCTCTGGGGATGAAGTCACTTTTTCCTAGCTGTCAGGGGTGAGTAGCAGGACAACTTCAGTCACATGCCTGAGGAAAAGCTTTGTTCCATTTTGTGTCTTCCATCATCACCTCAACCTTACAAACTCTTCTATCTTTTCTGGGAAATACTTGAGTTATGACTCCTAAAGGCCAGTCATTCCTCTTTGATTGGCAATGTCTTATGGGCACCACAGAACCAGATACAATGTTTGGCCTAATGGAAGTGCCTTTCATTCGTGACTGCAGGGTAAAAGTGCTACTTATGCCATCGGTCCCAGAGAGTACTTGTAAGGCTTTGCACATGCCACCCCTGTCCTTTGTACAGGTCGGTGCTGTCAAACTCACCTGGAGGAATGAGATAAGGGCCGCTTTTCCGCATGAGCAGTGTGGCAGGAGTTAGAATGAATAGATCATTGGCATTCGTTGAAAGAGGTACCAGAGGTCTGTTGTTCATGATGGCCATAACCTTGGCCATAAAGTTGGTGAGTACCTCATGAGTAAACTTAGAATGATTTGACTGGAGAAGCATTGAGTCTAGGATTGTACCAGTGATGCTGATCATCACTTCCCATGCTCCTCCCATATGAGAGGAATGAGGTGGGTCAAATGTCCAGGTACAGTACATCCTCATTAACATTGGAGGAGATTCAAGATCCTTGCATGCTCCAATGAAATTTGTTTAACGGTCAGAATAGAGCAGTTTGACTGGCCTACAGATAGCAAGGAACCTTCTCAAAGCATTTACAAAACTGGAGTTGTCCGTGGATTCTATGACATTGAGATGGATGGCTCTGATGCTTAAACAGATAAATATGATGGCTTATCTCTTGTTGTGATTCAACATGGTAATGTTGCACAAGGAGGGCTGGTCTTGGACGTCGGTTCACGTAACGTATTGTGTCACTTCCTGTTTCCACTGGTGTTATGCTGTGTGTTTCTCCTGCTCTCTACTGCTGGAAAACTTAATCTAAAGTCACAATCTAGTCTCTGAACTAGCATTTGTTCTGTTAATCGTTTATTGCCTTAAGCTTCTGTTAGCGACACCTTCACTTAACTCTATCTCTCACATAGATTCACACTCTGTGGTCTTCCTAGCTTAACAGTTAGCTTAGTAGCGATGGCTTCTCTCTCTCCTTCTCCCTCTCCTGCTCTCTCCTGTGTTGTGTGCCACATGTTTAGTTAATCCTCTGCCTCCTTTAGTGATAACGGTACTTGTAATAAATGTAGCTTGTTTGCCAGGATGGAGGCGAGACTTACCGAGGTAGAAACCCGCCTCTGCACCATAGAAGCTAAATCAGTTAGCCAGTCCCCTGTAGCCGGTGCAGACCATATAGCGGTAGCATTAGGTCCCCCATCCTCAGTCTATCTAATCCTAGTTTAAAATCACAGAAATCGGTTCTGATAGTCACTGTTTATCGTCCACCTGCACCTTATTCAGAGTTTCTGTGAGAGTTTTCTGAATTCTTAACTGAGTTAGTGCTAAGGACAGATAAAATCATAATTGTGGGGGATTTCAACATCCATGTAGATGTTGAAAGTGATAGTCTTAATTCTGCATTTAATTCACTGTTAGAGTCAATTGGTTTCACTCAGCATGTGAATAAACCCACTCACTGCCTTAATCACACCCTTGATCTTGTACTTACTTATGGCTTAAGTTTATAGAAAACTTAAATATTTCTCCTAACTGACCATTATTTAATCACATTTAATTGCACAATAACTAACTACAATAACATTAAGAAAAAATACCACTACAGTCGGTGCCTGTTTAATAATAATGTTAATACTTTCAAGGAGTCAGTGCAGCCATTATTTAACTCTGTGCCATGTCTAAGTCCACCTGAAGTTAACAGTTATGATTTTACAACCACTTTCATTGATAATCTTGTTGATAATGCAGCAGCTTCACTGCGTACTACATTAGATAGTGTTGCCCCTCTCAAAAAGAAAGTCATGAATTGGAGGAGAGAAGCACCATGGTTTAACTCCCATACTCGCTCTCTTAAACAGGCTTCGCGTAGATTAGAAAGAAATAGCGTTCCACTAATCAAGAAGAATCTCATTTAGCCTGGAAAAATGGTCTTGTAGCTTATAAAAAAGCCCTTCATAAAGTTAGAGCAGCCTATTATTCTTCTTTAATTGAAGAAAACAAGAACAATCCAAAGTTTCTGTTCAGCACTGTAGCCAGGCTGACACAGAGTCACCGCTCTACTGAGCCGTCTATTCCCTTAACACTGAACAGTGCCCAGTTCATGAATTTCTTTGTGAATAAAATAACATCAATAAGAGAAAAAAAATCACCACCTCTTCTCTTCTAGCAGTAATGAGATAAGTTCTAGCACAATAACCACCAATAAGCACGAGATATACAGTTACACAGTTTCTCCCCATAGATCTCCCAGAATTAACATTACTAGTATCCTCATCAAAACCGTCAACCTGTCAGTTAGATCCCATCCCCACCAAACTGTTTAAAAATGTTCTTCCATTAATTAATCATTCCATTTTAAATCAAATTAATCTTT
Organism: Brachirus orientalis; assembly: GCA_016785285.1. Classification (NCBI taxonomy): domain Eukaryota; kingdom Metazoa; phylum Chordata; class Actinopteri; order Pleuronectiformes; family Soleidae; genus Brachirus; species Brachirus orientalis. Next base: position 1,872,280 of record JAFBJR010000237.1, on the reverse strand, counting down.
CCCTATTAACTGGATATGTACCCCAAGCTTTTAAAGTTGCAGTTATTAAGCTCCTTCTTAAAAAAGCTACCCTCGACCCAGAGGTTTTAGCCAATTATCGCCCAATATCAAACCTTCCTTTCATTTCTAAAATACTAGAAAAGGCAGTTGCGAATCAGTTATGTGAATATCT